>JAMKCH010034135.1:0-15432 GCA_023653785.1 Ophioderma brevispina
GAAAGCTAAGAATCTAAGAATTCCATCAGTCTAGCTTATATTTATGAACGGAATTCTCAGCGACAATATAAAGGACTGAACTAGATAAAAAAAAATCTGTCCAATATCATCGCCATTTGCTTTAGATTAGATTACATTTAAAATACTGGACAGGGTACCTATGTAAAATTACGTGTTACTAAATTAATTTGCATGTTTTAAGAAAGCTAAGGAATCATTATTTTAACATAAGCCTTGTTTATCTTGTGAGATTGAATGCACGGCAAAATTATGAGGTGAGGGAAGTCAGTAGTGTGTACAAAATTCCCCTATACCCCGAAAATGTGCTTCTGTGCATGGTTGCTCTCTCAAACTTGCACGGAAGATGTCCTCCAATAGTTGTAATGGGATAGAAAAGCGAAGGACACCTTATGGACTTAACACCTAGAGATACTATCTATCGCTCCTCTCCCTGGCTTGTTAGCCTCACTATAGAAGAGCGCCGTGCTAGTAATACTAGCCCTGGAGCTAGCACACGTTGTAACACAATCTCAAGTACAAGGTTGAGTGATTAATATGTTGAAATACTGACAGAAACCCCCTGAAACGTGATTCTTAAGTGCCGCAAGTGTGCCTTAAGGAGAAGGGGGCCAAAACAATCGTTTGTACAGGGGTCAAATTTTTAATTGGATCCATCATGTGTGAAAAGCACACATGTATATGTGGTCCTAACATTGCGGTGCGGTGTTCGGCCAATTAAAATGATCAATTTCTGTGTACGTATTTTAAAAATAGAGCCACAACGCGTTGGCAAAGTATCTAGCACGGTTGTGGGAACCGTCCAACGGTTGCAAGCCTTCACAAACCGTTGCGAGCTTCACAAACCGTTTCAAGCTTTACAATCGCGTTGCGAAGGTCCACAAGCCATAGGTCATAAATGTATTGCCGCAAACGCGTTGTGAGAAGTAGCAACGCGTGTGCGACATTTCGGCAACACTTGCGGCTTCGGCCAATCAAATCTTGTGCATTTCTGTGATGTATTTTTTTTCAAAAAATAAATCCACACCGCGTTGCGGCACTACGTTTATGACCTTATGGGCCTTCACAACACGTCGCAAGCCTTCACAACGCGTTTGCGAGCTTCAACAACCGTTGAAACTTCACAACGCTTTGTGAAGGCAATCAGGGTCATAACGTATTGCCGCAACGCGTTGTGAATGTTTGCAACGCGTTGGTGAGGCCGCAACGCGTTGTTACTTTATATTTTTTGAATACGTCACAGAATTTTCATGATTTTGATTGGTCCGACACCTCACGCGTTTGCCGAAATGGTTGCAACGGCGTTTTGCTGAAAGTCTCAACGCGTTTGTTTGAAATGTCGCAACGCGTTGTGACGTTCTCACACCGCCGTTGCGGCATACGTTATGACCCTTATCGCTTGTGGACCTTAGCAACGCGTTGTGAATCTTGCAACGCGTTGTGAAGCTCTCAACGCTTGTGAATTTCTCAAAACGCGTTGCAAAGTATCTAGCAAACGCGTTGTGGGTCTTTTTTTGAAATACGTCACAGAAATTCATGATTTGATTGGCCGACGTCGCAAAGCGTTGCCGAAATGTCGCAACGGTTGCTAACATTTCTCGCACGAGTTTGTCGCAATACGTTATGGCCTTTAATGACTATGCTATAGCCGTGCTTAAAAACGGAGGGTTGCCGTTCGAATACGACCAACGCAATGTTTTTTTCAACACTTACTTTCACTGGCCATCTCCGGGGAAGATTAGGTAGACGTTTCATATAATATAGAAGTCCCATTGATGCAAATGGTTATTGCCATTCATTCCGTCAAGCAACTACTTGGCACACGTCATATAGCACATATGACGATCAAATTATAATACTCATTTGTCATCAAGGGGACTTCTATATGAACGTCTATCAAGATTATAACTATATCATCTCGTCTACCTGAGAACTAATTATTAAACTTTCAGTATACCCACATGTTCCGCACGTTCATCGCTTTCAAAAAGTATATAGTGTGCCCTGTTTGCCGGGGCATAGTTCAAAGTGTTTATAAGGCAATGTCTTCCAAGTTCACCAATGGGAGTAAAATGCTTCATGTGAGCGCAACAAAGTCTTAGCTGCATATTTGACATTGCAGGAAAATATGCCATTTCGTGGTCAATTTATTTTAGTTTTTTTTATTGTTGTCTTCAGTCTTTCATAAAAATGTTTCTACTTTGATTTTGAGATTGTTACTATAGTTTAAACTTTGTGTGTTGACAATGCATTTACAAATCAAGCAACAACTCCAATTTTACTCAAAATTACAACTTGGTTGTCCCCGTAGCATGAACAATCCAAATCCATTGGATTATTTTAAAATGGAGTCAAATTATTCGCCTAGTTGTAATAATAACATACCCATTAGATACATGGATTGAAAAGTTTGTTATTTAATTAGGATGTAAAATATAACCGAACTGTATTGGTCTTATGTCGGTTTATATAAGCCAAAAGTCTGAAAGTCACATTCATCATGCCGATTGTGATACGCTGAACAATTTGACACCAGTTTTAACAAAATCGGACCAATTTGTAAATTTTACCTCCCGACGCCTTTGAACTGTTAGTATCCCATTGTACCAAAACTATAAGTCATAGATAAGGAAAACTATACATTTTTAAAGCTTAGAAGTAGCTGAGTAAAATGGTATGTATTTTTAACACGATTTGAACACATAATTTCCCCCTGTACAACATCTCCCCCTTATTTCTCCACTTTCCATTGTAGAGGTTATCTATAGCTTTTTTAAAGGTGCATTTCGTGATTCTAGCACCACCTGTTTTATTCATGGTTAACTAGATATCATTGAGAAAAGCTTATTCACAAAATTTGAGTTGATCCCGATCTTGCGGTTTTGTGTTATGAGCAAATGCTTGTTTCCCACGGTCCCATAGGCCACTGTGCTGTAATTTCTGTCACGTTTACGGACAGAAAATACAAAATTGCGATTTTCTTACAGATACGACCGAATATGCACGTAAGATTTGGTACAAAATGGATTACTAAGGCTAACAGTTTAGATGATATAAAAATCTCAACTTGTTTAGGTAAGTCGGGGGACGAGGATGTGGATCACGAAATGCCCCTTTAACACCTAAGTGACCAAGGGGTTTTCAGTCCCGTTGGTGCCCAAGGGGGGGGGTCCATGGGACCCCTAAGGAAACCACTTTCCCGGGGGAATTTTTGAACGAAATTTATACCACATGTGAAGGGTCATAAGACAACCCCAAATCAACAATAAAAAATGAAATTTGTTATTTTGGCGGCAAATTAGGGGCAAACATTGTTTTTCAAAACACACGAAAATTGGGCTAAAAGACGGAAAATTCAAATGAGCCTTGCGCTTACATTAAACATTTTGAAGACTTATTATATGTTGATATCTATTCTAGAAGACCCAAATTACATATATTGAACACAAAACCAGCAGTTTTAGGGAATCCTGTATTTTTTACGGGTGTTGCAAAATACACGTCCATTTTCCATAGAGTTTGTACAGTAACGGTTAGCACGTCCACGATGAAATTGTTTGTTCAGCACATAAAGTTAATATTTTTAATGTTACTAATATTGTTTTACTTTCATGTATGTGTGAACTTATATCAGCAAAAAAACCGCGTTGGTTTTCTTTGCTGATTTCTAAAAATATGCTCAAATGACTTCCGTTAGTGGCCCAAGGGGGGGGGGGTTTCCATGGGACCCCCCACTAATTACCTCATTAACTGCTTGGCCTATTTTAAATATTTTTGGTAGAGAAGAAACCATAGGCGGATTTAGGGGGGGCGCACCAGACGCGCCCCCCCCCCCATTTTTGCAAACCAAAGGGCGCCGGGCGCCTTGTAGATGTAAGAAAAATGCATATTGCCGCACAGGGCCCCCAGGGCCCCGCCGCCCTGATTCTAGGAAAATGACCTTTGTGGGCGCCCTTGCCGACACAATTTTGTAAAATTTTCCAGGCCTCGCTGCGCTCGCCGGGTCGACACATTTGTTTTCAACTCTGTTTGAAATTCCCTGAAGAGCAGTGGTACTTACTCCTCTTTGTTGTGTTGTTTTGGTGCTCTGGGCTTGAAAAAAAAATATAAAATATACTCAACCCCCCCCCCCCCCCCCCCCCCCCCCGCTTTTCAGAATTTAGAACCGAGTGAAAAAAAAATTGGGTCTACCCGCGAGTCGAAGCGAGCCGGAAAATTTTAAAAGGGAAAAGTGACGGGCGCCCCCCCCCTATTGAGAATTCTGGATCCGCCCCTGGAAACGCATTTAAAAGTCAACAATTACAAAAAATCGGCGCAAAAATCCCCGCGCGTAAGCGGGCCAGCGCAAACAAATTTTGGGGGTCCATAGGATCCCCCCCCCATCCTTGGTCACTTTGTTAAGGTGTTCGGGTTAGTGCAGGTGTCTTTCCATCGCTTCGCGCCACTGGGTCCCATGTGAGTTTGGTTCCCAGTCCATACTCGGCCTTGCAGGTTTTGACCTGGCGCTTCGGCTTCCTCCTGCTTCTAAACTGGGCTTTCTTCCCACCTGGATAATGATGTTAACATGAATTGAATATATTCATGACACAAAATGACACAATAACGTTGGTGTGTCGTTAAATACTATACTTCCTCCTCCCTCCTCCTTAGATTTTTAATATGTATTTCTGATAGGAAATACTACCCACAGCAGTATTAACCCTTTTGTTTGCAATGATTTTTTTTTTAAAGTAATATTTTAATGGTGATAATGACGACGACGATGTGATGATTACGATGACGACGATGACGATGTGGGCTTCTTTGCGGTGGCATTTTATGTTGAAATTAAATATTTTAAAAAACATTACGAAACTGAAAAATTAATTACCAATTCATCAGGTTTTAGACGTAATGAGCAAAAGTGTATACCTACGACCATGATGACTATGGGAATCTGGACAATGAATGTATCACTGTTATTGCCCGGAATCAGAATACATCAGTGGTCTTTGTCCTCCACAAACCTTCAGGCGTCAGATGCTGCATTCACCGGTAATTATTATTTTCGTGTTTAAAAATAAAAGTAAAAAATAAAAACAAAGGGACAAAACGAATGTGTGAGAACTGTTAAACGTTTCCACATAAGCTATGGTACACCTTAATCAAAGCGATCTTTTGTGCTGGATTGGACATGGTGGTAATTAGCAACATAAGACGCACTGTTTTCTGCCTTGCTGTATCAGTCAGGCCGACTTTTTTTCCTTTCATATCAGTGACTCCTGCACTCCATGGTCCTCCTCGCCTGGGGAGAATCAAAGAATCACCAAGAACTCACTATTAAGGGCGCTGTCAGTGATTTGCAAAATCATGAAAAGGAGAAAAAAATTCATTAAACATCAGATGTTTGCGTGTAATGCAACACTTCTATAGTTTTCCTAACAATCGCTTGAAAGGAGATAAGACCTAAGGCAACCATATAAGGATATAAACGGATATTTTGGTCAATGACTGTCTGTTAAGACCTTTATATACTTCAACACCCCATTGAATAGAGAGTTTATCTTTCACATTGCAGTACTTGCTTTTTTCTTATTTTTTGTCATCTTTTATTGGAGAAAATCCTTTGAGAATTGTCAGACTTGTCCTTCGCTTTAAGCTTAATCCTGTAAATATCAATATTTAATTTAGAGGTGAATCACTGACTGACTTTCAAGTAAAATTTCTATGTTCAGACAACGAATGCTCTCACAGATCTTGACTATGGACTGCGGACCAGCTACAGAATGCAAGTCTTGGTGCTATGCCTGGAAGATGTTGCTGCCCGGGTTGGCCTCTTTCTTAATGCAAAGACGACTGAGTACATGACTGTCCAACGAGCAATAACCATCATCATCCTATCTTTTCCAGTACCAGTAAGCTATCGTTTCTAAACTCAAGGAAGTTGACAATTTCAAAATACTTTGGTCTTTTTCCTTCACTTCCCGTCACGCATTAAAGAACAAGTATAAGACAAATGGAATGCCTGAAATCATTAAGCTCTGTCACATCTGACAATCCGGTGTAAAAGTATTATAGTC
This sequence comes from Ophioderma brevispina, assembly GCA_023653785.1. Taxonomy (NCBI): domain Eukaryota; kingdom Metazoa; phylum Echinodermata; class Ophiuroidea; order Amphilepidida; family Ophiodermatidae; genus Ophioderma; species Ophioderma brevispina. Next base: position 6,078 of record JAMKCH010034135.1, read on the forward strand.
CCGGCCGAACTCAAGTCCCCACCTACAGCGTAAAGAATAGGGGAGGGAACTGATCAGTTGACTCTTCACGCAACGTAGTTTCACTCTTTATTCGGTTATCGTCCTATATTGACCCACACGAACTATGGTCTCCGGCGGACTAATCTGGTCTTTCACACCGGCATCACCAAGTCTATACAAAAAGCTTTCCTCCTTTATAGAGCTTGCGGTACGGAAGCATATGTTTTAGGGGTCGAAAATGGGCCATAAGAAAGCGCCCCAAGATCTTCCTAATGGTACCTTATCCCGCGCTTCTTATAGAGTTGCTGAATCTGTTAGAGCGTCTCCTGTGGGGACCCACAAACACGGTGCTATCCTCTCCCTTCTCCCTCCATTTTTTGCTCAACTTCGAGAGATCATTTCGCTGGCCACTGCTTTCTTACCAAGGACCAAATCACATGAGATGTTGTTTGTTGGAGACGCCATTGCTCAATCCGGAAGAAGACCCTTCAACTACCATCACACTGATTACATATTACACCAGACCATCCATAAGATTTAGAGCATCTGCTAAATTAAATAATTTTTGAGTAATAAAACTTCCTGATGTGGGGGGGGTTGTGAGCTCTATCCTCTCGGTTTGCGACCTGATGATGAGAGTGGAAATATAAATAACCCCCTGTAACGTATAGTACCGAGAATCTCTTGCATTACGAAACAAACAAAGCCCACCGCTAATTTAATTTCACTATACAGTCAGAACAGGCTACTTCGCAAAAAAAAAAAAAAAAAAACACAGATATTGATCATGCTGGCCGACAGAGTAAAGTTGGCTTACTGACGTAATACATCTCTAAATCATTCTTCTGGTCCGTGTAAAGGGATTTCCATTTTTCCTTGGCACGTGGAATAGATACTTTTCCCTGTTACGAATCGTGTCTCTGATTACTGTTATGAGGTCTCATGTATGTCAAGGTCAGAAATACCTTTTTCAAACACAATGAGCCTTGTGCACAACTGATCTAATTTTATAAAAACACAGATTTAATGATTTTAATCAGATTGTTTCAAGACTTGGTACGTCCAAAACAAAATTACATGTACGATCAATGTTACAGTCAACAGTTCTTCAGAAGTGACGGCTATGTGCACAATTAAAAAGAAGTCGAGCAGTTCAACAACTATATTTCCTCACAGGAAGATTCCAGATAAACACATGCAGTCTTTATAAATCCTCGTATTCTCCAAGGGGATTTTCTCTTTCCTTGAAGATCCTTTTGTCCACAACACCCCCCACGCCCCCCAGAGCCCGAGCAGTTCAAGACTACAGGTTTGATAAGTCCCTCGACGACACTAATATTCCCAGTATATCATTCCAAGATGTAATCACCACGATTTCTCTCTGTCCAAATTTGGAAAAAAAAAAATTTCCCCTTTAAATTTTTGATTCCCAGCACCTTTTGGCTTCCAATACGAGAGTAGAATAATTATAGCAGTTCGCTCACGTAATTCAAAATATAATAAATCCTGGCCACTAAGTACTTGCACAGGTCCTGCCACTTATTGCAGCTCAAAACTAGCTATAACTTCTCGCTACTTGCTACTATGGCTGCTGGCCCTGAGTCTTTACTCAATCTCTCCTTTTATAAGGATTTCACAAAGTTCCCAATTTTTTATAATAGATATTACCACAGCATCATGCATAAACATAGCCTTGCACTAGCTGACCAATTAGATTTCACATAAATTACATCATCTGCATTGCATCACCTCGCATTTATAACTTCATGGGGAATCCCCAAATTATGCAATCTGTTTTGATCTCAATGCATAAACAAGTTGACTCAGTTTCTAAATTTACATCTTGGGGAATTCCCATTGACCTCTCTAGTTGCAAACAACAGGTGCATATCTCAACATAGCACTAGGGGAATTCCACTTTCTTCTCTTGCACAATCTATCTAGTAAAAAACACCTGTTCTGATCTCAATATAGCACAAGGAGATTTCCATAATAAACAAAGTGCTTTTTCCATGAGAAACCTTTTCTCAAATATAATTGAGAATCAAATTAATATTTTTAATCACAAATGGAGGCTAATATAACATTACATAGAAAACATTTCGGCAAGATATAATAAGATAACTGAACTATTAAACTTGCCTTTTAATGATTCAGGAGGATTTCCGTGGTTGGATCCCTGCAGTGAAGTAACATTTGTCTCCAGGGAGGACTGGGAAGCGAGACCTCCTGACGCATTCGAAAACCTGACGAAACACCCCATATGTGTTTCATCCATCACACACCACGTGTACCTACTTGTGTTTCTTCTTCAAGACCACTATTGTTAATACTCGAGTCATGGGTATCCAATACTATCACATGGATGTAATTATCTTTTTTTTTTAATTCCATGATTCACAACAATATACAATACACAACCCATCGCTGTCGAACAAATCTATTTTCAGTGTATTCGTTTTTTTTTTTCTATATGGTCTAAGATAATAAGCCACACACCCCCTTCGTGAATAAGAAAACCGCCTGTCTATGGCTTTTTAGACATTAGTTTTTGAGAACTGAAACTTCATCTGTTTTGCCGTAAAGCTATTTTTGCAAAACTCTGAAATATTGTTTGGCGCACACTTATAAATATACTTTGCAAACCTATAAAATATTGTTGGCAATATTTTCTTGTAAAATACACTACAGATATTTTTGCTAGAGTTGAAAATACATGTGCAAAACAAAATGTTCAATAAGCCAAATTGGCGTCCCGTGGGACACACCGTATTTAGTTAGCATTGGTCGATTTCCCATTCTTCAAGATACAACGAGTGTGTAAAGTGTATAGAGTTCTTGGCCGGTATTTCATTAAAAACACCTTAACACGTAAAAGTGAAAAGGTACTTCTGCATCTCATCCGTTGGTGCATTAAGGGTTCCAATGACCCCCCCCCCCCGAAACCCACTTGCCGTTTGGATTTGTTTTGCCAAAATTCTGGTCATTAATGGGTACATCAACACGACCCACATAACAGGATATAAATTAAAAGCAGGTATAACCGATTCAACTGGCGGTCCAAAAACCAACTTTTATGACGTTCACCACATTCTCTTCTCCAGCCGAAAAATACAAAAAAAACCTTTAGGATTTTCCCCATATTGGCTCATAATAATGAGAACATCATTACATTTCCATTGCTGAATAAAATAAAAAGTTATTCCAGTAACGACTAAGAGGCAAAACATGTTTTTGAAGGCGCCAACCATAATGCTTATTTAGCCTAAAACGCCATGGCCGATTTGAATTTTTCCCCTAATATATGGTCGATTTTCCATGAAACCGGTGGCATTCCAGAACTTTTGTGTCTTTTTTGGTAATTAGTCTTTTCAACAAGCTTTATTGGAACACAACGGTAATATTTTGATAGGAGCCATAGAGCTGCATTTGGGCATGATATAGTTTGCCATGCTTTCGCGCTTTCTTTCTATGAGATTTTGACTTAAACATCGAAAAATAGGAGAAAATTATGTCCGAACACAATATCAAAATTAATTTAAAAAAACTTAAAAATATTTAGCATCTTATTCTTCGAATTCAATGTTTCTTGTGTGGCAGAACATGAGTAGAAATTATGTAATGATTTTTTCCTTGTATCCTCAATTCATTTTTCATTTTGAAATACAAACATAATGTCCGTGAAACCTTTCTTATTACGTTATCCTTCACAACGCAGTTCCTAAGTTTGGTAAAACTTCTACAAAGATATTGATCGTGCATCTTATTTCCAAGGTAACATAATGCGGCAGTTGGAAGAGTGTTTTCTTTCTTCAGCTCACAATGACTATTAAAGGTGCAATTAGAAATGTCGATCTTTTTATACATGCGACCTTTTTAAGGAGTGCATTACTTTATCCACTTTCTCAGCAACCAAAGCAAGCCTATTTAATATTGATCAAGAGTTGGCAATAGAATACTTATTTTTTCCGCACAAAATTAATATCAACTTTCATCCGATACAACATCTAGTCAGTGGGAGATGAAAAAGTGGCGTGGTCTAAGTGGTTAGCAAGCTTGCCTCTGGAGCAAAGGGTCCACGGATCGACGCTCAGTGGGACCCACTTCCAGATTTAATTCGGGAACGCCATTGGGATTTGATTTGTATACAACAGATATTGATTAAAAAACTGAATGCCACTTTCTCCATGGTTCATTTAAATGGCAAATGAAAGCTCATGAAAGCTGCACAACCCATCCGGTGTGTGTTTCGTGTGGTGTGTTTGAATGTTGGCAATATGGCTCGGTTTTTAAGCTGCTGCCTCCGTTGCATGTGTTTGCTGTCTGTAATTATTAATTGTAAAGTCTCTAGCATTTGGCCTAAATGCCACGATTTGAGAGTAAAATAAACCTTATTATTATTATAAAAATGGTCAAAAATGTTTACTACGATATTGCGTATTACGTTATCGATTATTACGTTAAATGCCTTTTAGTTTACATCATCAACTATAATTTGGCTAAGAATCATTGGTGTTCATTAAATGTATCTTTTAGAATAAATTAGTAAACAGGTATCTTAATATTTGTTTATTATAAGGTCTAATTTTCAGGAAGAATTCAATACTCAAGGATACGTAATAAACTACCACAAATTGGAGCATATTTGTTTTAGTTTCAATTAAGCTACTCCAACTTTAACAACTTCGTACAAATAAAATTGTTCTCAGGTAACCTCGCTGATAAGGTCTAAGTGGAATATTTTGTTAATTAAATTTTTGAAACGTAATAACGCCCATTCTTTTGTTCTTTTGCTGTACAAAATGTTTGTGTGCATACTGTGCATAAACGAGAAGTGTTGTTTGCAATATTATTTTTCCCGTAATAGGTATGGAAGACTTAAATTTTTGAAAATATTGTTGGGTGGTGGTCTTGATTTGTGTCTATTCCAGAGTGAGATTTTGAGCTACCTCTACCTCCCATAGGCTCTTTTTTCCTCCTTTTCTAGTTCTTATTTCTTCTCAGCATTTCATGCCTAGGTTTTTTGTTTTATGATTAACATCAGTTAGGTAGGGTCCAAAGGCACCGGTGCCCTGGATGACCCGAGTCCTGATCAACTACATTGCCGCCTGCTGCGTGGCCATACTCACAATGTTCGGTGGTTTTGGACATGTGTATCGCCATACACCGGTTTGGTTGGCAACTGACCAATGCTGTACACTTTCCTTTATATCCTTATAGATTAGGCCGTGATTAGGCTTAAATAACCTACATGCTGCTGACATACCAGCATTAAGGGCGAAGCAACCACCAGGTTCAACGGCCAGTGTGTTCCAAACTTTATAGTATCTGCTGCCTTGTAGACTTAACCCTGATTGCAGAAAGGCTTGGGGATCAACCCCTGAGGATAAATCCGGAGTTGGAGTCCCGAAGGCGATTGACTGCTCTACTCAGCACCATTTCGGCAACTCCTGCGACTCTGCTGGCACCAAACTGTATCGTTCCTCGACGTTCCTTTGGATTTGTTTTTCACAGGCGTGAGAGGGGGATTCATAGTGGCATGGCAACATACGTATCCCATAGCATTTCCCTGGCATGCGCCTACTTAATGTGGGGCGTTTTATCCATATTTCGCTTGCGACTGACGGGGCCATGAACTTAACTGAACCTTAAATGTTTGAACATAAAACAATATAACATTTTGAGACAATTTTTTTGGTGGGTGGTCTTACCTCCAAATGCAACAACGGTTTTCATGAAAATCGACCATATGCGGACTGATATTTAGAGGCAATTACATCTCGGCGTAAAAATGATGCTCGAAAACGAATTCCGGGGTCCACTGTACCACCCCTTATGCACAAAGTTTAAAAGAGAAGCCTCCCCATTTTTTTCAAACCCGATTTTTTTTGCATATTCAAAATGTTTAATATTTACCAATAGATCACACCTGAAGTTAATATCTAATACGGACGCCGTTGTTTTAATAATATCATTAGTAAGATGATGATTTTGCATTTCCTGCCGGTGCAGAAAATCAACGCATAATATTAAGACAGCAGGCAATTTAAAACAATAATAGTTCTTTTTGGTTTGAGTTTTAATCTTGTTTGACCCATAAACCTTCGAAACATTCTCGCTAGGTGTTGTTCCGGGGTGTGTACCACGCCGACACTTAGTGCAAGTTGAGAGAAATTCGTATCGTCTACAAATCTCCTCCTGACATAGAGGCAAACCGAGATACATCCGTCTTTTTTAATCAAGACGGACGTCTTTTTTTTAAAGACGGACAGATGTCTCGCAAAGCTGCTTTCCCCCATTACAAAGTTTGAATAAACTAGTTGTTTACTAGCTTTGATCAAGGCGCTCTACCAACTTTCATCATTTGTTCACACGTCTGATAGCAGGTCATCATATATAAAGGCGTGGAACATATCCTTCTCCCCAAACTAAAGAAATGCAAGATTCACTCTATTGAACACCTAATTTGAGCTCTCCCATAACTCACCTGTCCTGTTCCATGCTTCCACTAGCGACTTCAATAAGTTCAACCCAGGCAGAAGCCACACCCACTGCACCCTGACCACCCAGGTGTTTGTGGTTATACCTCTACTAGTGGAACCTGGATTTCCACCAGTGTGTACAACAGACCACCATGCAGTGTACCGATTTTTTAAGTTGTTTATATAATCTTTCTCTAGACAGGGTAGCCCTACAAATACTAAAGCACTGATTTCATACCTGAAAACCATGTTCTAGAAAAATTAAGAATAAATGTTAATATCGTTACAGTGTGAAAATACAGTTTGTCGGTTCTTAGCAGACAGCCTTGATTCAAGGCTAGTGTTTAACTTAAAGTCTACTCAGAGAATTCGGAAATATTATTTTTTTGTGTCATAATGAAACTAGTAAAACTAAACTAAAGATAGTAACCTAAAATGCACAATTCGAAATTTGAAATGAATCGGATTTTTCGTTTTGATGCAGTAACCCATTTATGTGTAGTGTTACGTCCACATAGGATACTGTGTATAACAAAATTCCGGATCCGGATTTATAACCAAGTTGTGATTTTCAATATAAGGAATTCGATTTTTAAAGCTTAGCAATTTCACACAGTGATTAGTATAGGACAAGCATTGGGGGTACATGCACAAAAACACGCTTTTTTTGGAAATTGAGGCGCCTCCTCAGGAAATCTCTGAGTCGGCCTTAAACAATAAGTTTGTAATAAGCCAAATCGGCATTGTACTTCCGGTAATATTTTAGGACGCCTTACCTTTCACCCATCATATTTCAGGAAAATTGCCTTTTGTATTTGGAAAAATATGTTTTGATTTTAAAGGTCCATGGCCCGATCGCTAATAGCCTCGTCCCCAGAACCCATATTTTACCGAAGTGGTCTAACATTTGGTATCAGAAGAAAGGCTACTATTTTTTCTCCTTTACCCTGTGAAATCTTAGACCCAAAAGATGTTTGGTTTGGAGGGGTTATTAGCGAAAATGTGCCCCATTTGGTCGACCAATATTAATTTACACAGTACTCTTCGGGGCTTACAAAAATCATGTTTTTAGCTCTCGCATCAAAACGGATTGAAATATCGGCGCGAAACTTTACCGGTGGGGTTTTGGAGGGAAGGCCAATCTATCAAGATGAAAACTTCATATCCTTAAAACGGGCATCCCCCTTTAAAAAATACAAAACTTTTTTACTGTTTTCATAATTATTGATGTTTTTATTGGCAATAGTGCTGGAATAGTTTTCTAAAACATAATTATAAAACAATAATCTTGATTTGTCAACGGTCAGTCAGGAGTCCCTAAGAAGTCGCAAACCTTCCCACAATGCATCACAATCTGTATAATGCCGATTTCAATTCGCTTAATCGTCCGGGCATTATGCAAAGATAAACCGCGTTACGGTTTGGACTATGTGTTTGTGTGAATGTGAGTAGTGATTTAAGTTCGAATGTTTGTTTTTTAAAATTTTCAGATCGGGCTATGACTATCTCGGCTACAGTTTTTCTTGGTTGGTGGAACGGTAAAATTTATGTCCGGACGTGGAATGGGACCGTGTAGGATGACAATACCTATGGTTTAAGTGATCAAGTCATCGCCTTTCTCTTCATGGAGATTTTCTACCTGCACTGTAACTTATTCATTCTTTTTCACTATCCATCTTTCCGTCCGTCCACCCGGCCGTGGTAACCATGCTAAATGATGTATACTTGTGTGAATCCATTTCTTATGTATTGCTTTTATTCCGCCATGACTTAGTATATGTACCACATCTCTGGTTGTAGCCCCCGTCTACAACTTGAGATGTGGGCAGTAGGATCCAACAGAACCACCCAACTAACGGTGACAAGGGTGACAGGAGGCACAAAAAATTAAGAAATTTCTACAAGAAATATGCTCCAACTTACCGATATCACAAGGATTAATAACGGCTTGTTACCAAATTTCTTCTACTCGTTTAATGTCGACCCTTTACGGCCAAGAAGAAATCGGCGAAATTTTAAATCCCGGTGTCAGCTATTAACATCGGTTCACATTTCATGTTACAAAAATGGGGGCGATACCATGTGATTTGCAGCTGTAGCGACCTTCGGTAAAATTTGGGACTGACATCGGAAATGTCCCCAACATTCAGACCATGATTTGGCAACTCTTCGTCATCACCGCATACGGGGTGTGTGTGTGTGTAACACAATAAGCTTGTGGGCTGGTACGGCAAGAGAGACTCGTTTTCCTGGCTTCGACGTCATATCCCAAACAAAAATATTAGCACATGTTTGATCATCGGAACAATCTACACTGAAGTACGCACGGTTTCAGAAGTTTTACGCTATTGTTCAATATGCAATGGATTCACAAAATAAATATACGTTGGACATATGAATGTCTGAAAGTCTACTACTACCCGTGGATGCGGTATTCTGGACCATTCATTGAAACGTAGCCGCCTACATGGACTTTGGCATACCCAAATTTGTGATGTCCTTGTTTCAGCAGGCTCAGAATATCTTTCGTACGCACCATACTTTTCCCCTACCATGACTTGTGTGTATAATTTTGCTACTTGTGTGTCGAATTTTAACACATGTCCACACGTATACCTCAGCTCCTTAACTTATCTCCTATCCAACCCAATCGTCAACCATCTTTCTCCACCCCTCATCTCTCCATCAGTAGCGACCCTTTAGATTAGGGTTGCGGGTGCAGATGCTATAGAGACATAATGCCCTACTTCAACATCTTGCTTCGTTCGTTCCCCCACTCATTCCCTGTAACTTTCTGACATAATTCTTTAAACTACTATTCGGAAGAAAATGCATTAAAATCGCATGAAATGAGTCAGATATGATACGTTTTG
>JAMKCH010034136.1:0-31425 GCA_023653785.1 Ophioderma brevispina
CTAAAGTTGAGTGCTGGGCAACACTGGTGCATGTCGTTGATTACAAAGAAAAAGCATTGACCCCAAAATTGAACCTTGCGGCACACCTGACACCACAGGAGCCAAAAGAATTATCACCCATCAATTACAACCCCTCTTTTCCTACCAGTTAAATAAGCTCGAAACCATTGAGAATTTCAGATGAATCCCGAATGACTGTGTTTGTGAAAGTACTAAGTGTGACAAACCTATCGAAGGCCTTAGGAGAAAATCTAGGTATATCATGGTCGCATGCCCCAGATTGTCCATAATAGAACTAACTTCATGAAAGACTGATAAAAGCTGGGTAACAGTTGAATGACCTTTTACAAAACCATGCTGTAAATGGTATAAATTGGTCTTTAAATTAATGGAATACAATATCAAAAACTGCCTTTTCCATCTCACTTTCCGCCACAAATACACTACTAATGACACTGAACCATCGGAATTCTCGGCTTAGTTGTTTATCACCGTTTTATATAGACCGGACTACATTGGCTCTCACCAGTCATCGGGCATAATCCATATCTTAATGCTAGTTAAATATGTGCCACAAAGAAACCCACAGTTTTGATCTCACACTCTTTCAAGACCCTAGGAGAAATCCCATCGGGTCCACCGTTTTATACCGGAATAACCAAGCAATTTAATCCGGATTTTTTACAGGTGTCCTTGTTATAGATTTGGTAAAGGCCATCCCTTGGGCTCTTAAATCAAAGTCTTAATTGTCGCGCGCGTGGAGCACTAGGTCAGAGGTCAATGACCTCTAAATTTGCATGTATCTTCACGCAATATAGCTATCTTAGCGCTACTGATCACATATAAAGAGTAAACTAACAAATTGGGTACCATTTTAAGATAATAAAATTATCCTTCGTTGATTCAAATTTGTGCTATAAATGAAGCAGTAGCTAGAAATGAAGCAGTAGCTATTTATAGGCAAAAAGTGATATTTTTTTCAAACTTTTTTGCTATTTTTTGCATTGCATCTGAAAAAATGGAATTTGTCCATGAAGCTATCATATTTTTCCGCCTTCAGATTTTCCCACAATGTGACCACCCCATATAAATCTACTTACAACAAACCTGAGAAGAAAAATGTTTCCCTTTTATAGTTTTCGTATGTAATGGTATTTTAAGTTGGGCAACTCAATATTCCTTATTTAACCAATTTTGCTATTTTTTGGCTGTTGCTCCTGACAATTGATCGTTATATGACCCCTTCGAAAAAAAGTTGTAAATGGTCATTCAGGTTAATATGGATAAATGGTTCTTAATTTAATAAAATTGGTTCTATCAGAGGAAGCGCCCACAGGAACCTTTGTCCTCGGTAGAACCTAAAATGGTCTGCAAATGGTTTTCTAAAAATTTTGAAGAAAGCTCTATAAGTACCTCTCCACGCTCTCTCGCTTACACGCCAAGAAATTAACAACCATTTGAATAACGCCTTAACGGTTTTCTATAAAGCCAAAATGGCTCGGAAAGGTCCTGAAGATATTGAGGGCTCGTTTTTGGAGGAACAAAAGGTCTTGTGTGGTAAAAACTATGCATATGGTTTCTTCACAGAATGGTTGCAGATCATTGCTAAGTAATCACCGGAAGGGTAATCACTTTTTTTCTTTGTTTTGTGGTAGGCATAATTGCAGCCCCTGACTTCCGAACTTGGGGGCTTGGGAACTGATTTGTCTCGCAAAGCGCCTTTACGAAAGTAAGTGTGAAAATTTTGCAGGTTTGGAACTAAAATCGGCTACAATTTAGCTTCAAAGGCACAAACATTTTTCCGAAAAGAGGACCTTAAGAAATTAATTATGCTTCAACGGGCGGGTCTTATGAACTGTGGAGGGGCGTCCAATGGGGTCTTAAGGCCGCACATACTCGTAACAACGTCCATATGTCAGTGCCCCGGGGTAACCATACCGTCAGCATTCAATATTCACATTTTATACATACTGACAGCACTCGAGGGTGTAATCGAGTCAATCCCACAATGCACATTTTGGAAATTTCACCTGAATAGGGACCTACAAAAATCCAATTCTTAACACATAATAGCCCTTGCTTTTACACTTATTTAGTCCACAAAACGCTTGTACTTTTAGGATTTTATGCATGATCATGATTTGTCTTGTGGTTCTTAAACTTTTGGAACACTTTAATCATCCCGAAGTACTGTACATGTTTTAGTACAGTAGAAACAGGGCACTGCATTGCATTGTGGGATTGATTCAAACACAAATCCCTCTTGACATTCAGTGTACTCTGCTATTTAGCCTACTTCATTGTTACTTAGTAAATATCCATGCTGCATTAGTAACATACAGGGTGGAGTCAAGAAAAAGTACAACCAAATGACGGATTTTTCATCATGAAACCCCACTGTGCTTTTCATATATTTTCTTCTGTAGTACATTCCCGGTTTTTAGCTCTCATATAAAATTAACGGCATTAAAATTGAATTTAACGCATTCAAAAGTTACAGTTGGGCGAAGTGAAAGTACCCAATGTGAAAGACCTAACAAGTTACACGCTAGAGGAACCAAAGTGTACTCTTGGTTTTTAACTTTCCGCTTGGGATATTCCGCATATCTCCATTATACACATGTCAGGGAACTCCCATTGACCGTAAATCAGCTGTGGGATGAGGGCCATGGGGTGGGAGGGGTAAGGTCGGGAATCCGCACTAAAAATCTTTGTCCCCTCAGGCCTCCTGGTCCGAATCGAGATCAGGAAAAGTAATTAATTGATAGTATTGACAGGTTTTACCGTGTTCACCTTTGCAAAATGTGTTTAGTGATGCCCCCAAAATTTAAAGGGATTAGCAGCGATGCTAATCCGAAACATCAAAAATCAATCAAAATTCATATTTTTGTATTTTTGTTACTGGCATGGATAGCAAACATAACCCTGCAAGTGGTTTTTGCTTGAAATCCATGTAATAAAGACAGGCAGTTACTTTTTATCTGATTCTTTAATTTCTATACGTGCGTATCACAATTCCGACTTGAGATCAAAAGGCCTTTCTCTCTGTGAATATCCCATATTTTAAAGCGGATTTTGTGCTCCATGATCATACAATTTGACCTAAAACCCCAAAATATTACTTGATCTTTTGTTATATTTCTGTGCTAGAGTTTAAACCAAATTCACAGCTGTTTATATTTTAGATTGTGAGACGTCATCGCTGGTGTCTATTTACGGGAGATGGCATGACAAATTTCCTCAATACTTCATTTTTTTTCACTTTTGGTGGTTTATTTCTACTACATTAAAGCAGTTATAGGAATGGTGATATCCCTTATCCCTGATTATAAGTGAAAAACAAACAAATGCATTTCCCAGTTTCGATTCTTTCACAATATCGCTCTAATCCCTTTAATCATGTTCCCTCAGCGGGTCCCTCGATCCCCAACTGAAACTACCCGGTTTACAATCGTTTGTGTAATACTGTAACAAACCAAAATCTCACAATAATATTTAATGAAATCATTTTTTTGGACTTGGAGCAACATTTGCAGCATTCTTTCAACTTGCTTGATTTCCACGTATAGTAAACTTGTCGAAATACAGTATAGGGCTGCATACTAGATAAAGCTTTAAAATTTCCATTTTTAAATATATCCTGTTAATTTCATTAAATCTTAAGTAGTCTACATTATCCTTCACACATGTCCTGCGTAGCATTTGAATCCGAGCGCCAAAGTATATCAACCTTTTAATTTATTTTGAAGCCCCTCACGCTGCGTAGTAATGAGTCTCGTATGTACAGTCAGGGTGCGATTTGTTTTCGGGGCAAAAAATTGATACCTTCACAAAATTATCTGTAGCCTTTGAATGGCTGGTCGAATTTTAAATTAAAATATATAGTGAAAGCCTGATTAAACAGACTATCTAACCACGGAATTAATTTGGTAAATCCCGTTAAGGTTTCTCTAAAAATCCTTATTTGGTTGTCAACTTTTTTCTGACTCACCACCCTGTAGTAGTTTCAGACTGCAGACTGGATCTTTTCCGACTGGCCAATTTCGTCATCTTCACTATCTTCGTCAGTAGAAATGAGGCATCCTTACTTAAGATCATCGGCTTACTGAACATCTTGTGTGTCGTTGATCCATTGAACCACATAATTGATAATTGCCTGTTTTGTCCGGTCTCGGCCCAACTTCATCCTGGTTCCCGATTCAGATCCATATGAATTAGCCATTATATTTCTACATAATTTTCTCTAATAATTTGAAATACATAACAATCATTCACGTCATTCATACATTGAGCAAGAGTAAGTTTTCAATGTATCCAGAGTCAGACCTAATTTTGCCAACATTTAAGCCTCATGACTAAACGCTGATCAATATTGCTATGCATGTTTTTGCCATAAGCTGCGATATAACCATTCGGTGAATGCAGCATAAATAATACTGTTTTCAAAAGACGAGGATGTTCATAGTGGCCTACTCGGGTTCGCTCGATGCTGTTTCTAGTTAATCGAAATTTCTGCATTGCGCTGGTGCAGTAGCATTATGTAAATGAATGCCATTACTGTATTATACTGGTGCTGTTTGGCATTCTTCACTGTAAGAGTTTCACATGGAACCGGGTTCGCCGTGTCCACTTCATGATGTCAACTCTCAATTCTACCAACTCCCGTTCACCTCACGTCGTAGATATAGCATACCTCGTCAGGGGCTAGGAATAAAGTGTGATTTGCTAGTGTTGAAAATACTTTGCTAGTGTTGAAAAACTGAGAAGTTGTCTTGAAGGACGCTGATTACTAACACTTTAGTGGGAATCTGAAGGCCTAATTTGCCTTCACCCTCGGGCCTCCCCGGGATGCCCTTGACAGATCTTCCATGATGCAGGCGCATCAACCCTGTCGCATACGTGTGTACGTTGAACCTTCAAAGTGGCATGTTTTCGTTCCAATACTAATTTAGCAACACCATCCAATAGTGGAGGCAATGGTGATACTATTCTGGACCAAAACTCAAGATACACATCACTCTGCGACATAAGCTTTTGATGGTCTTTCTCGTCAGAAGAGTGTTCCTATACCTCAAGCTCATCAAGGTGACTGTATCATGACCGAAGTTTTTCACTTTTCTATGCTGGATGGGCCTTTTCAAGCGTTTCATATTTTCTTTTGCATGCATCAGACATTCCTGACACCATTCAGCTCCTTAAGTGGACAGGCAAAAGAGGCCTTTAAAATTCCACAAGACTTTGTTATCAGCGTCCTTCAGACAACATTTCGCAGTTTTCTTAGAATGGAATGGCAAGTAGTGAGTATGTTTTCAGCCGGAAATAGGCGCACTGTATACCGTTAGCCCCTGACAAGGCTATATCGTCAAAGTTGTGAATGGTATGAGGACAAGACAAGAGCCTTGGTTTTCACATCTGCACGAGGAAACGATAGTTAAGAGTTACAGGTTTCATACCTCTAGGTATACTGCCTAGACTCTCATGTACCAAAATACATCAAGAAACCATATTTCTTCGATAATGCGACTGTTACTTAATATTAGGTTTTTCAGAAGATCGACTTGGTATTGTTAGCCCGCTGCTAAGCAATTAATTGTAAGGGTTGACTAGCTTCCTGGTGAGAAATCGCAGCACGAGCGAAATCACTGCCAAGCACGGAATATTTCATAGAACATAAAACATCTTCCCTGCCTACAGATACTACGCATTCGTGCCTGAAGAATCTGAATAAATGATTACACTTGTTATTTACATATTCTCCTTTAAGCAGAACTCTAACAATATAGTGTCTGTCCATAGATATCTGGGTTCCGTCCGCGAAACTCAGTCTAAATCTACGACGTGCATACTATGTCCTGCCTGAGTGGATCAACTATCCCAGAACTGTGTAAATGGTATGAAAAGTTCTATTATGTAGACATACGCATGAGTTAGTATACACTAGGTTACGCTTGAGGTTCGCGAACGGACCCCTGGTTTTTATTTATTATTTCATAATACGCACTTTCGAATAAGTCGCCGATATCTTTGGACCTATAGCGTTTTGATATGAGGAAGGAATGGGTCAATTTAAAACTTAAAATCTATTTGAAATCTGTGCATTCCACACCTCGTTTTCGAAAATAGCGAAAAAGGTTTGGGTGGCCATTAATAATTACGTTTTGTGATGTAACCTTGACCTTCCCTTTCTCTTCCCATCTTTCTTTTTTCTCTTCTTCCCTCTTCCCTTTCTTCTTCGTCTCCCATTTTTTGTTCTCTTTTTTTTCTCTTACTTCGTCTTCCATTCCCTTCCTTTGCTTCCCCTTCCCGATTTTTTGTTTGTGTGTGTGTAGGGAGGGGGGGGCAGTCTCCCCCCGGCTCCACCACTTCTGGTTTAAGCCCACTACATTTTAATTAGCCTACAGATAATGCGAGAAATGATCTTCTGTGGGAGGCCAGGTTGGACTTGGTATTTTAAAAAGCAAGGTCGTGAGACTTGACGATTCGCCTAAGGCGGCAGCTCATATATTGTAAATTGACTGTTGAGACAAAATAAAATTGATAATTTGATGTGTGTCCTTACAAAAAAATCGGTGTAAATTGAATAAAAATCCAAAGATTTTTTTTTCAAGTTGAACTTAATGATCTTGTTAAGTTCTATGATGACGAGAAACTTTTCTTTTATGACTTTTTTGAAAACATATATTTTTGGAAATAATTAATAAAAAACCGGACATCAAAGTTAATTGAAAAAAATAAAAAAAGTAAAAAAAATTGCAATCATTTTGGGCAAATCCGAATTCCGAACCTTTTTTTTTGGGGGGGGGGGGGGGGGTCAACTTAAACAGATGCCCCAAGTGTCACTTATTTTAACAATTCACTTAGAGGTGTAATCTCGATTTGCACAGTTCTGCGGCCATGCGGTCTGATATCCTCGAAGACTTTCTCTGCTCAAGTACTGGTGACCTGCATGATGTGATCTACTCATTTTCAGCACATTTATGCACCCATTGATCCTGAATGAAACCCTATGGTTGTTTATACACAAAAACCTTCTGCCCTCTGGTTGAATGAAACCAGATGTCTTAGCCAACTTTCAGAACCATTTTTGCCTTGTAGAACCGTTAATGGTTTTTCAATGGTTTGTTTTCTGGAGGTTTAAGAGAAATGGCCTTCATAGAACGTTTTTTCTCTTTCCCAAATTTTAATGGTCTTAGAACCGCAAGTGGTCTTCAGAGAGTACTAGATCTTTCTTCAAATTTTTAGACCATTTGCAGACCCGTTAAAGGTCTGATAGACCCCCACCCAACAGGTTCTGATGGGGCCCGAAGAACCATTTTTCAATTTAAGAACCATTAATCATTAATCCAAATTAACCTGCATGACAGATTTACAACTTTTTTTCGCAGGGTACATATAACGATCAACTATGTTGTCAGGGCAACAGCCGAAAAGTAGCAAATTTGGTTAAAATACGGAAATTGATTTGGCACTATAAAATCCCATAATGCAAAAACTATAGAAGGAAAACGTTTTTTCTTCTCAGGTGTGAGTGCATATATATGGGGTCAAATTTTGGGAAATATTAAGAAAAATATTGATAGCCCTTTTTTCCCCCAAAATGGGACAATTTTCATTTATATTCCATCCGGTAAGGCAAAAAATGCAAAAAGTTTAAAATTCGTCACTTTTGGCCTATAACTAGCTACTCTACTGCTTCAATTATCTCGCAAATTGAATTCAATCGAATAGATACTTTTATTCCTTTAAATGATAACCCAATTTGTTATGTTTTACACTCTTTATATGTGGCATCAGTAGGCACTAAGAATAGCTATAATTGGTGAAGACCATGTCCAATTTTAGAGTATTGACCTCTGACGTCACCTCCAAACCACACCGCTCGCAATCACTTAAGACTTTGCTTTTTAGATGGCCCAACAAGGAATGGGCCTATACAACTATCATACAAAGACACCTGGTAAAATCATTCAGGATTACATTGCTGGTAATCCTATCTTCTCCCGGGTCGATTTGGGAGACGTTAAGGTTAACCAAATCTCCTGAGAACCCCCCTTCAGCTATTAAGTATCTGGATACTGCCCAAGGATGGTAGCTGAAAGCCAGTAAGTCCAGCAAGCGAACACATGATTGGCTGGGTAAAAACAGAGTAAAAATATTTTTAAAAAGAGTTGCTTAATCCAAGGCATTGTAGTAGAAATATCCCTCCAACTTATGACCTTTGGAAGAGAACTTTGACTTTTAGTTCTAAAATATGTCCAGAATCGCTTGAGGATTATCAACACTGCAGTCACCAAGACTGTCAATGTAATCAATTTAACTTAAGTGGCCCAATGGTTGGGGCGATTAGATTTTTTAGCTCGGCCTCCAAGCAGTTTCTTATTTTGAAAATGACTGGAATTTCCAGCATCAATCCACACCTGGGGCTTAGGCATCCTCCCTAATTTTAATTTTCGGAATAGGCATATCCAAAATATTTTGTGAAATCCCACCAAAAATTTTTTCCACTACAAATTTGCATCATTATTAACGTGTGTAATACCGCACTAAATCATGTTGCCCAACGCATGATGCACACCATTAAAATCAGCTGCTTAACATTGTACACACAAACGAGGCCTCCTTTTAAATGCCGATTCTAGCAGTATTTGAAAACTGAAGCAACTTGTGCGATCAGTAGAAAATCCCTCATTTGATATAACAACATCATGGGACCTTTCAGGGACTGTAAAGTAAAAATAGAATTTCGCGGTTCGCGGCTTTCGCGCTCGCTATATTCAATAATATAAGCTGTGGGCCGCTCTCCATGACCTTTGACCTTGGTACATGAACTTTGACCTCATCAACTATGAAAAAGGGATCCCATGGGTGCACCTATGACAGAAGTTTTGGTTCCAATTGAACTTCAACTTTCAATTGCGGTCAATTTTACATTTTTAGCCTATTTTCAACTTGACCTCAAACAGACCTTTTTTGACCTCGGCACATCATGACCTTTGGACCTCGTCAAAATATGAGGGATCCCATGGTGCACCTAGGGACAGAAGTATGGTTCCAATTGAATTCAAACTTTTCAAATTGAGGTCAATGTGACATTATTAGATATTTGGCAAATTCTTTGACCTCACATGACATTTTGCAATCAGAACTGACCTTTGACCTCGTAACATAGGAGGATCCCATGGTGCACCTATGACAGAGTTTGGTTCCCAATGAACTTCAACTTTTCAATGGAGGTTCATTTAAAAAAAACTTACATTTTAGTGACACACACACATCCACACCAGAGGATGTTTAAGCCCGTCCCGGAATGCTTTGCGACGTCAGGCTTTTCGTTCATGATAATTAAGTGAACTCGAACACTGTCATCGATTGATCAATTTTATGTTGCCGATAGCTGACCTTACGGCCTTCGACCCCATTCAGCTGGTAACAACTATGGCGACGTCCAGGGCTTTCCAGTAGTAAACGCGAAAGGGCGGAAGGGGAAAGATCACAGCTTTGTTGGTCGAGAATTGGTGTGTTCAACGTCCGATTCAGAAAATTTCCCAGTGTTGGGGATGTAGCAAGCGAAGTTACATTTCTTTTTGTAAGCAAGGCCAAGAAGGAGGGAAGATACGGCGTGTTGATTCTCGCAAGAGTGAAAAACTGACCATGATGCCATGCCCATGGCATTGGCAAGTCAAATTGAAATGTTATCGCGGCGACGGAAGACGGGGTTAATCTGTCGAAGAAAGTTACTTGACAGAGGTATTTAATTTGTAATTATATCCTATATCTTTGTTATTTTAGTTAATTGCACAGCTTAGCCTAAGTGTCACATCTACAGTTTTGTAGTAAACATTTGTTTTGTTCGAACTTTCGCTATCCCTTATGCTCCAGTCTGAGCCTGGGCTGATGTGATGGGGAGGCAAGGCCAGGCAGAAGTGAACTGAGATTCGAGTGTAGATGTGAGGTTAATTAAAAGGTGGGTGACCCGATCGGCAAGCCCTTGCCGTCCCTCACTCTACTCTAAAAATATTGAGATTTTTGTATCAGAAGAAAGTTCATATTTTTCCGACATTACCCCAATCCCAGTTTATATAATTTCAGGGATGCAAATTCGTCCTCCAATGTTTGTGAGATCAAAATGACTAGCATAGCAGTGGAGTAACTAGCGGGGGGGGGGGGGGTGGGGGGGGGGAGGGGCGCGAGCCCCCCCAAAACGGAACCCTTTCCCCCTTCTGCCCCCCCAAATGAAACTAACTTTTGTACAGTGTCTATGGAGAAGGACCCAAAATTGACCTCAAAAAATGTCTTACCTCTAATCCTTCAACTACCCGGATAACCCTCCCCCCCTACGCCCACTTCACCCGTTATCCTCCCCAACTACATACCGCACCCCTCTCACTTCCATCCATTCTGTAGTTCTAATCCACTTTCGTTTTTCCACATCCCCCTTGGCAACCCTTATGCCCCCCCATTTGCAAAGGTCTGGTACGCCACGTAGCCTAGCCTTCTGAATTTACAAAACACTTGATCATTTCAATGTGAGAAATTGATTCTCATATCTGATGCTACTACAATGTGAGAATCGTCCAATTTGCATCCTTGAATTTTAGTTCCAGGGATGATGATTTTGTGATTAAATGAACAAATACGTATCCAAATGTGTTTTATTACCGCCCATGAAGCGAATATTAATAAAAGTCGATTCTGAGTTTATCGTTGCCCGCCCGCATCACTTTTGAAGACTATAGAAATATGTCAAAATTTCAAGATTGCCAAAATAATTCATTATTTTCAAAATACTGTCATTTTCCCAGGTTAGCAATTGGAAAACATATCTTTTGAGAAAAATTATAACCAGGCTTTTTTCTGTGGCCCTACCTTTCGGTCAAACAGTGTGCAACGCATGGGAAACATGATACGGCTGAGTGTTAGTGTGTTAAACGCCATTTTCGTGTCTGCTGAAATTTAATGTCGCCGGCGACGTTAAATTACAAAATCGTTCGTTACCCATAGGAAGCTGATTTGGTCTTATCATTCAGGTGAAGGGATTTTGTATATAAAGCTTTTTTTACAACCATGCAAAAATATCGATTTTGAAAAATTGAGGGCGGCACTATTTTTCAAATGTGCGCGTGTCTCTTTAAAGGGCGGGACTCAGTGATTTTAATTACAAACAAATTCACCTTTTTTTGCATACATACATAATGCTTGCCCATATACTAATTGCAAAATTAGCTGTGTTCCAAATAATTGAAGTCCTTCAATATAGCATCTTTGGTTCAATTCCGATTTTATTATAGTATCCTCTGGCACTGTTATGCTGGTCATATGTTGTCGTGCTGTCGCAAGAATGTCGCACGAAAATTTTAATTTGTGCAACAGCGCAAGAGTAGTAAAGTGACCATAAAACTTGCCTGTCGCCGCGACCGGCTGCCGACCACGCTGCCGACAAGCGCGACAAGCCGATAAATCGATTAGTTTGGCGTGCTGCTCCATGCGACAGACAGCGAATGAGTTGACTTGACTCAACTTTTCTGCGACACCACCCGAGCCGTAAAAAAAACTGACCAATTGAAAATGCACGAAGTATTTACAATTTGTTTTACTTCCTCCGCCAGCGATGGAACATTGATAAAAATGATTCATTTTGGATTTGGGTGATGAGTACTATTCCAACGTAAACAAATGGCGCCATGATGATGAGCCGTTCTGCCGCAAAAAAAAAAAAAAAAAAACACGAAAAAAGGTATGAAAATAATCGCGACACTGTCGCAGAGACACGCTGACAGCACTTTTTGTCACGGCGACAAAAAACAGCAAGTAGCGGAAACACGACAACTGTGGTTTTGCGGACACTGCGACAGCACGCACCAAAAAGTATGAAGCCAAGCATTTATACTACCTAAATAATTACTGTTCAAAATTCCATCTTTAGTTCTAGTTGACATTTTAATTAATACATACAATCTCTTGAGTCAGCCTTATAGATGACACTCGCCTGGAAAATGAGTTCACCCTACTTGGGAAGGATTTCTTGGAGTTTTGGCCCGAAATATGCTCCAGAAGCATAGATTTTCAATCGTATCATAGGGGCGATATTCATTTATTATGTGTGAGCTTTATTCCTTAAGTTATATGACAGTATTACAAAAGAACGATCCTGCCGGCTCGGATTGCGTGGCGTGGTCTGTGGGAGGCTTTGTCTTGTTATCTAAAGGTCGGTGGGTGGGTTCGAATCCCACTCCAGGAACAAAATTTAGTTTATGGATTTTTTTGTATTTAGAGTTGGAGATTGAATCATAAAAACATCAGAGTTGTGGATTGAAGTTAGAAAAAATATTGAATCGCTGCCTTATGAGATAAATAAGACGGTTATGGTCCTGAGCATGATTCGGGCCAGAATCTCACGCGTGCCTTGGGAAAGAGGAAGCGGAAGGGGAAAATGGAAAAGAGGTAACTATAAATATATATGAGGTTATATAAAGATTGAGGTGCTTGCTTTGTATGGAAGTCGAAAACTCCCCTTCAGATTTTTAAGCAAACTTTCAAAATAGATAGGATAATTACGAATGGCTCTGGCATGAAGTGTGTTTTTCCAATTGCTGACATGGACTGTTTCAAATACCTACTTTCCATTTTGATTAACTTTACAGGTGATTCAGACAATAGGGATAAGGACGATGTGGATTCAGATGGCAGCAGGGAATTGATGATAGCAAAGATGGCTATGATAGTGAGGATGTGATGTTAGCAAGGCTGGTTGATGAGAAGATATTCATGCTGGGTCATCAAATTTGATTTTTAGGGTTGCCACAAGGAAAACTGCTATCAAAACACTTGGCGAACAATCCAGATGATATATGCTCCTAAACCAGGCTGACGTTGTTTTTAGAATAGAATTGGACATCCAGCCAAACAACTCGAAATACATCAATGCCATCGTTGTTTCAGCAGTTTGTTAATTATGTGAAAGAGGAACTTGGAACGATTCCAAAGAGTGAAATAATAAAAGTGACAAAAAAGCCACGAGAGAAAATGAAATACCGAAATATCAAAAAATTTGTGAGAGCGCCCACTTCTGAAGCGATTCGGGATGGTGTTTGTTTTAACCGGTCAACACCTGGTGACTCTAACTTGTTCAATCGTCATTTTAAAGACTAGAAAATGGGCAAAGTTTCACCCTATTACACATACAATCAAGACATTTCCCAAGTAGTTAATTTTTTGTTAAATATTGCGGATTAATCCTACTTTTACTAAGGTGCACAGAGAGATATCCAGACACTGACATGTTGCATCATATTATTGATTTACGTAAAAATAGAAACTCAATAGGCTTTATTCTTGCGTAATGTAAATCGTTAAAGTGAAAAAAAATGGGCTTAATTTTATATTTACTCCAGTATGACTTAGAAATATCACAATATTTGTACAAAAATGATCAGCATAATCCTTCAGAGTGGGATATTTACTAATAATACAGTGCTTATCAATCAATCACTCAAGCTTTATTTATTCACGGAACACAATCAACAGAGTTGTTTTTCACTGAGGCCGTGAGGCAAAATATATACATATATAAACATACATGGTTAAAACCAAGGTACATGTAAACTTGGCATGGTGTAATTGGGTAATGTACATATGTAAAAGCAGTATTGGTAAAAATTGTGAAAAAGTGAGCTTATAAGAGCCATTAGGTTCAATATTTTTAAGTTTAGATTTAAAAATGTTTAGAGAAGATGATCTCTGTAATTCATAATCTAATTTGTTCCATTCAATTGCAACACGGTAAGAAATACTGCGTTTTTTTATAATCAGTTCTTGGTTTATGAATGTGAATATTGTATTACTTCTGCGAAAATTATAGTTGTTATTATTGAATGAAAAAAGATCATTAAGACAGAATGGTGCCAGTTTATTAAGAACTTTATATGTTAAGATTTGCAGTTAAAAACTTGCCTATTTGCAAGTGGAGCCAATTAAGTTCATTAAGAACATCAGCACTGGGTGTGGGTCCCATGTTGCACCACAAATAATGCGAGCTGCCCTATTTTGAATTGTTTGGAGACGATTTGCAATAGTGAGACCGCAATTTCCCCAAACTATGTTATAAAGCACTGTTGATGGAAGCTTTACATTAGTGCCAAAACCAGGGATTTCTAGAGTGACATTGGTCATGTGGAATCTCCCGACATAACTTTTAAATATTTTAAACAAAATTGAAGGTTCCTGTTTCTGATTAGAACATAAAAACATTGCTTGATGGTGGTTACATGGCAATATAGTTGCCAATATTTCAACCAGTTTACTGATGCATACTGAATGCACAAATGTCTTTCTTTGTTAAAAATACAAACCTTCGATTTGGATATTTAGCTAGTCGGTGCTTTTTCTTTTATTATAACCATATTCAGCTAAATTCAGAACGTATCTGGACACAGTGTGAGAAGGCATTACACAGGGTAACATTACACCGTGAGAGCACAGGCAAATTGGTTTAAACCGTAACGTCTATCCACGTTTTGAAATAGTTTATTGATGGAAGACGTGTGCAAGGTGCTATTTAAGACGTTAAAAGTCGCTTCCAAGCCTCCCCCCCCGATAGTTCTCAAGTCCTAAATGCAGCTGGCTTGTGATATATTGCACATGTGCGGAACACAGCGAGAGGTACTCTTTATGGATGTAAATAGTATTTGATGTTCTGAAACCTCTGTTGTTTAAAGGCGATTGAAAGACAAAAATTTGGAAAATGTATTAATGAAGTTATAATTTTAAAAACAAATACGTTGGCACCCAAAAAGATCTCGGCATGTTATCGATAGTATTGTGCCAAAGTCCGTAATTTTGAAAGTTTAGAAATATACAGTTTGTTGCCTGTGTCGTGACTCTTTCTTTAAACCTCACTGTAAAAAAGCATGCACAGATAACTGAGATAGAACGATTGAAGACCATAAAACGCCCAAACAAAAGTTGCAGCTTTTGGATTTTCAAGGCCAGTGTGTGCAACGCATAGGGTGTGTATTGATTTACACAAAGAGGTTTTCCCGACTGAATGAGCGAGAAAATCTACTTGCAATATTGATTGTGATCAGTGTGTCCGGTGGTAGTACACTGCAATGCTTGAAAACTCCAAAAACTGCAAACTTTGTTGCGGGGTTTACGTCTTTCAGACGTTCAATCTCAGGCATTTTGGCCACTCTTTTTTACAAAGTGTTAAAGAAAAGAGCAAGCCTAGGCCACACAAAAATGTATGTCTGAAAACTTTCAACATTATCAGACTTGGCACAATACTCGGCGCATTCCGGTCATTCTACACAAATGTGTAAAATCAGCCATTTTGGACAAGTTCTAGCATTCGCCCCGGTAATTTTTGACGTTTTCAAATCTTGGATCCACCCCTGGTGTAGATTGAAAACATGTCGAGAACTTTGGCAGGTCGGCAGGTCAAAATTAGAAAGTAGGTTTGACCCTATTTCCCCACCAATTTGTAGTATTAGTATATAACAAGGTTGTAACTATTTTATATATTTTGAAAGCTAAAAATGTAGTATTACCACTCCAATTTGGACATAATGTGCCACAGAAGGTGCAGAGAGAGGCTTATTGTATTTAGGATCAAAACAGGTTATTGAATCAATTACTTTGTAAGAGCTGTACTGTTAGCATCCATGTGTACAAATGCTAAATGGAATAAAAAATGCACATTTACCCAATGGGTGCAGTAGGCACGTTTTGTGCTTACATATAATAAGCCAGACGATACGTAGTATCCAGCCTCGTTTTTTTGTTTGTTATGGCGCCACAGAAAGGTTATTGGGTCAGAAGCACAGGGTCCGGGACAGGGTGCAAAATTGTAAAAATCTTCTGGTTGAAACGCACACTATAAGCAGTTATAAGTCGTGACAAAAAGGTAAACAGCCTACTTTAAACGTAAAGATCAATTTTTTGCACTGGGGTTGAAAGCTTCTTAGTCAATCATGGTAGCAAGCTGATCACATGGCTTATTAAGGATACAGTAGTTTCCACTATGCACAATGCTTATCGTGCATTGGGTGCAAATGGAATAGAATGCAACATGGAATGACCTTGTTTGCACTCTTCTTTGGTAAACCAAAACTGACAGACCCACTATTTTCTTATTTAAAATCCACATTTATTCACTGAAATGCACCATAAAATATAAAAAAAAAACGGAAGATTTTTATAAGAATATTTTAATTTAAAATTGAATTTTTGCCCATAGTGTGGTAAATTGCTGTAAACATACCTGGGACTGGTAATGCTCACAAGTGTGTATTTGGCATACAAGACAAGCAATTTTGTAATTAGAATCCGGTCATATCCGATTCTAATTCAATGTGGAGTGGAAACCAAATTTCGTATGTTCATTGACAATTAGTGCCACTCACTAAAAATGACCTCTAACTTGATTGCCAGAAACAACAAAGAACAATGGATGAGCTTAGACAAGTACATAGCGCAATTTCCCGGCATTTCATATTGAGGCCATTCAGCAGTCGGTGAATTATTATCGGGAGACGCCGATGTTAATTCTAATTACAAACTTCCTTCTTTGTGTACATACATGTAGACAAGGTCAAGCTTAACCTGCCAAAGTATAGTGTACTGCAATACCAAAGCAACTGCGCAAAAATTCATATTTTGGAAAATTGGGGCGCCCTTCAAAAAAAATGTGCTATATTGCTTTTAAGATCTTTAATGCTGTTTGTATCTTTCATTCTAAGACATGAGGGCCACGATAGTAGTACAAAAATACACCCCAAAACTTTTTTTTTTTCCTTGCTAAATATTCAGATAAATAAAGTAGTGAGTATACAATGTACTTTTTAAAGAAAAGAGTAATTACAATTTGACCCCTGTGTAATCTTGATACCATACTGGCTTTAGCCATCATCCCAAAAATGACTCTAATGGCATATTTGTACATGTACACCATGGTTGGTATTACTGAGGCTGATAATAAGTATTGTTTTATACCCTTCAGGATATCAAAAAACTTGGTCGCAGCCCATCATCATCTTTCTCATCTTTATATCTTCTTCGCCATTTAAAGACACTATCGTTATTTATCCGAACGAGTCAAATATATTAATTCTGCAGGAACAGTTTAAAGTGAAGCATAAGTCTGTAGAATCTCATAAGTTAACTTTTCCAAATGAAAATACAAAAAAGGAAGCAAAACGGCAGGTCAAAAGATAGGGACTTCCCATTCAATTAGTGTTGTAGTAAGTGTCCGAACGGACATAATGACTAAAACTTTCGATTTTGTCTTTATTGGTGGCTTCTGGTCTATCATTTGCAGGTATGTTAGGATACCTGTAATTGTTCAAATATGCAAAAATCTGATTTTGATGATTTTTCGATTTCTGATTTAGTAAATCACTGATAGTGTCTTTAATCTGCTCACTGGCAAGGGAAGGCCTACTCAAGGGGCACCTAGATGGTTAGCAAGTATATGTGCGAGGCCGTTGCATCAGAAGTACTTTAAAAACATGGGACTGATCTGAAATCGAATCGTTTTGTCACAAAAAAAGGGACTAGATGTGGATAATGATCAATTTAAAGATTTTCTTCTTCTTTTTTGTGGTTACCAGTCATGGCCAATCTTTTCATGTTTCTCCCTCACTGGAAGCATATCATTAAAACATCTGATTACAAATTTAAGCTGGAAAAATCGGGTCAGCTGTTTGGATAGTGGAAGCAAAAATGGTGCTTTAATTTGACCATGGCACTGTTAGAGCATCAGCCCCAGAAGTTTGGTTAGACGAACGAGAACCATAGCTGAATAGGGAAAATTCAGAGAAAAAATATACCTTTTGAAAATATGAAAGTCTGCCGGGACCCGTTGTTGCGTGCAGCCCCAGGAGAGGGGTAAAGTTTCTATGAGGGTCAAATATGACTGCTCTAAATCTAATGAAAATAGCTCAAATATTCCTTCGGTTCCAGGAGTAAGAAGTCATTGGGTCACAGTGTGTGTTGCTTCCTTCAAGATATTGGGAAAATAGGCTAAAGGTCATTTGTTTATTCAAGAAAGTCAACAATTGTAATACAAGATGTCTTTGTAAAAAAATATTAAAAAACATATTAATGATACGATTCAAAAAATGCTTTTTAGTTTGCATAGGTGCGTCTCCCTTTCACTAGGGAGGGGTATATGTCCCCGTCCCCATAGAGTCCTTCAGGGAATTTTACCCTTCCGTTATAAACACATATGTTTAGTATGCCGAAAGTGCAAAAGCATTTCATATTTGGATTCAGTCTCTTAACATTAAAAACAATATTTTCCAACAAATTGGGTCTTGCAAAGGGTGACATTTCTTGAAATAAACAAATGACCTTTAGCCTATTTTCCCAAATATTGGAAAGGAAGACACCACAGGTGGGACAATGACTTTACTCCTGTTACCTAAGGGATAATTTGAGCTATATATTATATTAGATTTGAGCAGTTCCCCACAGTTGACACCCCCATAGTAACTTTACCCCTTCCTGGGGTACACGCAACACCAGGTCCCGGCAGACACCCACCTTATCAACAAGTTATATTTTCTCCTGATTTCCCGTTTGTCAGAATGGGTATCTCGTTCGTCAACCAACCCCCCACTTTATTCACCTCCACCGCGGCTACCGCCCAAGCCTTAACGTGCCCAATGGCAAATTAAGCACAAATTTTTGTTCCCCACTATCACAAACAGTGACAGTTTCCCAACTTAAAATGTGTAATCAGATGTTTTGTAATGACATTGCTTCCAATGGGTGAGGGAGAAAACATGAAATAGCTCGGCCATGACTGGTAACCAATCTTAAATTGATCAGTGTATACCAATTACCATTTTTGTGACAAGAAAGATTCATTTCCAGATCCCAAGTCCATGTTCTTAAAGTAATTCTGATGCAACAGCCTCTGCCAATATAACTTGCTACCAATATATGGTGCAGTTGAGTAGGCCTTAACCTTGCAGTGAGCGATGAATTTAAAGACATATCAGGGATTTACTAATCAGAAACTTCGAAAAATCATCAAAATCAGATTTGCATATTGGTAACAAGTACAGGTACTAACATACCCTTGCAAATGATAGGACCAGCAGCAACCTAATTAAGGACAAAATCGAAAGTTTTATCATACTGTCCGTTCGGACACTACTACAACACGATTGAATGGAAATTCTATCTTTGAACACTGCCGTTTCTGTCCTTTCTGTTAATGTCGTTTCAGTTGGAAAAAAAGTAACTTATGAGAATTCTAAAACTTATGCTCAATTTTAAACTATTCCGGCAAATTAATTATAGATTTTGACTCGTTCGGATAAATCATGATAGTGTCTTTAATGGCGAAGAAGAATTAAGATGGAGAGAAAGATGATGAGGGCTGCGACCAAGTTTTCGATATCCGAAAGTTGAAAAAAACAATACTTATTATCCAGCCTCAGTCATACCAACCATGGTGTACATGTACAAGATATGCATTAGAGCATTTTTGGAATGAGGCAAGCCAGTATTGGATATGCAAGGATTACAAAGGGGTCAAAATTGTAATACTCTTTCTTTAACAAGTACATTGTATTACGTCCTACTTTAATTTATGGAATATTTACAAGGATAAAAAAAGTGATATTTGGACGCATATCGTGGCCCTAAGGTCTTAGAATTAAGAATACACAACAGCAGTAAAGATATTAAAAGCTATAATAGCTGCACATTATCTTATTTTTTGTGAAGGGCGCCCCAATTTCCAAAATGATGATAGTTTTGCAGCAATTGCTTTGGTAATTGGATAGTCAACTAACCGTGAAGGTAAGTTAACTGTCTACATGTATGTATCACAAAAAGAAGGAATTTTGTAATTAGAATAATATCGGCGTTGCTCGATAATAATTCAACGATGCTGGAAATGGCCTTCCAAAGAAATAGCCGGAAATTGCGCTAGGACGTGTCTAAGCTCATCCATTAGTGGTTTAGTTGTTTTGCAAGGTCAAGTTAGAGGTCATTTTATGTGAGATTGCACTAATTGTCAATGAACAGACAGAAATTGGGGTGGTTCCAGCTCCACCATGAATTAGAAAGCGGATATGCGATTCTAATTACAAAAATGTCTTTATGCCAAATACACACATTCTGTGAAGTACCATTCACAGGGATGTTTTACCAGCAATTACCTACCACTACTGTGCAACAAAAAATTCAAAATTTTGAAATTAGGGGCACTTCAAAAGCAATTTAACAGCATTTGTAGATGCTCTTATTGGTTGACCTAATGGATTTATTTAAATAAGAAATGTTGGGTCTGGTCAATTTTGGTTACCAAAGAAGAGTCCAAAAACAGGTCAAGCCCATGTTGCATTTATTCCATTTGCACCCATGCACGATAAGCATTGTGCATAAGCATTGTGCATAGTGGACACTACATGTATTCCCTTTAATAAGCAGGTGATGCAGATTGTACCACTGATTGACTAAGAAGCTTTCAACCCAAGTGCAAAGAAAAATTGATAAGTTTAAAGTAGGTGTTACCTTTTGGAACACTTATAATCTGCTGATAGTGTGGTTCAACAGACAGATTTTAAAATTTGGACCCTGTCCCGGACTGTGCTCTTAACACATACGGCTGTGGCTGCCCATTTTAAAAAAAACAAAAAAAAAAACGAGCTGGATACTAAGGATCGTCGGCTATTATTGTAGCAAACAAACGGGCCTACTGCAACAATTGGATATGTGCATTTTATTCCATTAGATTTGTACACATTGATGCGCAAACAGTAAGCTCTTACAAAGATGATGCAATAACCTGGTTTGATCATAATAGAAGAAGCCATCATCTTGCCACCTTATGTGGCACCCATTAGGTCAAAATGCTAAGACTAGCAGTTTTAGCTTTCACATATATACAAGTACAACCTGTTATATACTAATACGACGATGGTGGGAAAATAGGGCCAATACTTTTCTGAGATTTTTGGAACTGCCGACTGCCAAAAAGGGTGTATTTTCTCGGCCCAGGTTTCAATCAGTATCAGGGGGGGGGGATCCAGGATTTGAAAAACGTCAAAATGTACCGGGGGCTTTGAAAGGCTGAACGTGTCCAAAATTGGCTGATTTTACAAGAATTTGAGAATTACCAGGAGGCGCCTGAGTATTGTGCCAAAGTCGAAATTTTGAAAGTTTCAAGACATACTTTGTGGCCTAGGCCTTGCTCTTTCATTTAAGACTTTGTAAAAAAGAGTGCAAAAATGACTGAGATAGAACGTCTGAAGACGTAAAAACACCCCAAACCAAAAGTTGACAGTTTTTGGAGAGTTTTCAATTCAATGGGCATGCATTTACTACAACACGGACACATGATCACAATCAATTATTGCAAGTAGGCTCGCTCATTCAGTCGGAACCCCTCTTTGTCTAAAATCAATACACACCCATGCGTTGCACCACACAGTGGCCGTTGAAAAAATCCAAAAGATGCAACTTTGGTTGGGCGTAGTTATTTTATGTCTTCAGGCGTTTCTATCTCGTTTCGGGCATGCTTTTTTACAAGTGTGAGGTATTAAATGAAAGAGCAAGACACAGGCACAAAAATGTATATTTCGAAACTTTCAAAGTATCGGACTTTGGCACATACTGATCGAATAACATGCCTAGATACTTGTGGGCCTAACTTGTATGTTTTAAAATATATACTGTCATTAATAACTTCCATTAATTTTGTCGTTCAATCGCTTTTTACTTTAAACAACAGCGAGGTTTTTTAGAACTTCAATACTATTACATCCATAAAGAGAGTACCTCTCGCCTGTGACGCAAATGGCAATAGATCCAAGCCAGCTGATTAGGGCTTGAAGAAAACTATTCAGGGCCTTGGAAAGCAAGTTTACGTCTGTAAATAGACCTTACACACGTACTCATCAAAAATAAATATTCAAAAGTGAGAGAGTTACGGTTTTTAACAAGCACTGTGATTCATGGGTAATGTACACTGGTAAGGCATATTTCACACTAGGTCCATGATCCGTTTCTGAATTTAGATGGAAATATGTTTAATAAAAGAAAAGCACCGACTAGCTAAACATCCAAATCGAAGGTTCGTATTTTTAACAAAAGAAAGACATTGTGCATTCAGTATGCATTAGTAAATGGTTAAATATTGGCAAAACGATATTGCCCGGTAACCCCATTTCAAGCAATGTTTTATGTTCTAATCAGAAACAGGAACCTTCAATTTTGTGTTAATTTCAAAGTTGATGTCGGGAGAGGGCGATTCAACAGGACCCAGTCACTCTAGACAATCCTGGTTTGCAACTAAGGTAAAGCTTTCCATCAACAGTGCTTTATAACATAGTTTGGGAAATTGCGGGGTCTCCACTGCAAACGTCTCCCAAACAATTCAAAAATAGGGCATTGGCTCGCATTATTTGTGGTGCAACATGGGACACACCCAGTGCTTTGATGTTCTGAATGAACTTAATTGGCTTCCACTTGCAAATAGGCAAGTTTTAACGGCAATATTTACCATATAAAGTTCGTAATAAAATGGCACCCATTCTGTCTTAATGATCTTTTTCATTTCATAATAAAATCAACTATAATTTTCGCAGAAGTAAATACAAATCACATTCCTAAACCAAGAAACTGAGAACCAAGAACCAAAAAGCAGTAGTTCTACCGTGGTGCAATGGAATGGAACAAATTAGATTATGAATTACAGAGTAATTTTCTTACACATTTAAATTAAACTTAAAAATATTGAAACATAACGCTATTATAAGCTCACTTTTCACCAATTTTACCAATACGCTTTTACATATGTACATGTACATTACCCAATTACACCATGCCAAGTTTACATGTACTTGGTTTTTAACCATGTATGTTTATATATATGTATATATTTTGCCCCACGGCCTCAGTGAAAAAAACTCTGTTGATTGGTTCCGGGAATAAATAAAGCTTGATTGATTGGGATTGATAAGCACTGTATTTATATAAAAGAGCCCACTCTGAAAGGATTATGACTGATAGATATTTTTTTTTTGTACAAATATTGTGATATTTATAATTCATACTGGAGCAAATATAAAATTAAGCATTTTTTTTTCACTTTACGATGTTGTACATGTACCAAGAAATAAGCCTATTGAGTTTCTAATTTGTACGAAATCACTAATATGATGCAACATGTCAGTGTCTGGATATCTCTCTGTGCACCTAGGAAAAGATACACATGTAGGATTAAATCACTGCAATATTTAAAAAAAATTACTACTGGAAAGGTCTGATTGTATGTGTCTAGGGTGAAACTGGCTGTCCCAGTCTAGTCTTTTATAAAATGACGATTGATGAACAAGTTAGAGTCACGTGTAAAACACCATCCCGAATCGCTTCAGAAGTGGGCGCTGCTCACAAATTGATATTTGTATTTCATTTGCTCTCGTGGCTTTGTCACTTTTATTATTTTCACCCTTTGGAAATCGTCCAAGTCCTCTTTCACATCCATTACAACGGCTGTCTGAAAACAACGGATGAATGATGTCTTTCGAGTGGTTGGCTGGAAGTCCAATCTAAAACAAATTCATGCTGGATTGTGCTCCAAGTGTTGTGTAGCAGTTTTCTTGTGGCAACCAGCAAATTGAGAACTCAGTGGAATCTTCTTCATCACCATCCTTGCTAACATCACCATCCTCACTATCATAGCCATCTTTGCTATCATCAATCCCCTGTGCCATATGGAATCCACCCGTCCTTACCCATGTCGAATCACCGTCTGAACTTAAATAAAAATGGGGAACATTAGGTAATTGAAACAGTCCATGTCAGCAGATTGTGAAAAAACACTTTCTGCAATGAGGCCATTCTGTAATACCTATCATTTGAAAGTGCTTAAAAATTGAAGGGGAGTTTTCGACTTCATACAAAGCACCTCAATCCTTAAAACCTCATATCATATTATAGTTCCCTCTTCCATTTCCCTTTCCTGCTTCCTCTTCCAAGGCCGTCGGAGATTTGGCACGAAATCTATGCTCCAGGCCAGGACCAGTCTTATTATGCTCATAAGGCAGTATTCAATATTTTTCTACTTCAATCCACAACTCGGATGTTTATGATTCCAATCTCCAAATCTAATACAAATTAAATCAATAAACTCAATTTGTTCCTGGAGTGGGATTCGAAAC
The DNA here is from genome assembly GCA_023653785.1 of Ophioderma brevispina. Classification (NCBI taxonomy): domain Eukaryota; kingdom Metazoa; phylum Echinodermata; class Ophiuroidea; order Amphilepidida; family Ophiodermatidae; genus Ophioderma; species Ophioderma brevispina. The sequence goes on from JAMKCH010034136.1 coordinate 24,177, forward strand.
CCACGACCTTCTTTCGATAACAAGACAAGGCCCACCCACAGCACACGCCACGCACTCGCGCCGGCGGAAGCGTTCTTGGGTAATACTCAATAAAACATTAGGAAGAAGCGCACAAATAAAATGAATAGCCCCGAGGAGAGAGTTAAAAAATATATGCTCCTGGAGCTGATTATGGCCAAAAATCTCCAGAATCTTCCCAAAGTAGGGTGACCTGATATGCAAGGGAGAGCCATCTATAGGCTGACTCAGAGATTTATGTATAGTATTAAAATAGTCACATAGAAACTAAAGATGGAATTTTGAAGCAGTAATATTTAGGTAGTATAATGCTGGCTTCATAATTTGTCGTGCATGTCGCAAGGGTCGCAAACCACAAGTTGTCGAGTTGTCGCGCTACTTGCTTTTTTTGTCGAGTGACCAAAAGTGCTGGCGCGTGTCGCTGCGACAGTGTCGCGCGTATTTCATACTTTTTTCGTGTTTGTTTTTTGCGGCCGACGGCTCAGCATCATGGCGCCATTTGTTTACGTTGGAATGTCTCACCCAATCCCCAAATGACTCTTTATCGCGTCCATAGATTGCGGAGGAGTTACAAATATGTAAATACTTCGTGCCATTTTCATTGGTCAGTTTTTTTACGGCCATGGTGGTGTAGCAGAAAAGTTGAGTTCAAGTCAACTCTCGCGTCTTGTCGCATGCGAGCAGCACAACAAAACTATCGATTTATCGGATTGTCGCAGCTTCTCGCAGCATGGTCGCAGCCTGTCGCGGCGACATGGAAAGTTTTATGGTCACGTGTTAACTCCGCTTGCGCTAGTGCACAAATTACTTGTCGTGCGCCACTGCGACCAGCCGCACGACAAGCTAGTATGAATGACAACCAGCATAACAGTGCCATATGGTACTATAATAAAAATCCGGAATTGAAAACAAAGATGTATATTGAAGGATCTTCGATTTGAACTCAGTATTTTGCAATTAAGTAGTATATGGGCAAGCATGTATGTATGCAAAAGGTGATTGTTTGTAAATTAAAATTCAATGAGTCGCCCTTTGAAAAGAGACACTGGCAATTTGAAAAATAGTTGCGCCCTCACGATTGTTCAAAACGATATTTTTTGCATGGTGTAAAGCTTTTTATAAAAAAGCCTCACCCGAAATGATGATAAGACCAAATCATCAGCTCCTTCTGGGTAAACAGAACGATTTTGTAATTAACGTCGCAGGCGACATTTAAATTCAGAGACGACGAAAATGGCGTTAACACACGAACACGCACGCCGTATGCATGTTTTCCAGGCTTGCACAATGTTGGACCGAAAAGGTAGGCCAAGAAAGAAAAAAGCCTGGTATATGTTTCACAAATATATGTTTCCAATTGCTAAAACCTGGTGAATGAAGAAAATGACAGTATTTTGAAAATAATGAATATTTTTGGCAATCTTGAAATTTTAACATATTTCTATAGTCTTCCAAAAAGTGATGAGGGGCGGGCAAGTTAAACCTTCAGAATCGACTTTATGCGCCTTACATTTGTGGCCGGTATACCACATTTGGATACGTATTTGTTCATGTATCATCAAAATGAAATCAATCCCTGGAACTAAAATCAAGATGCAAATTGGACGATTCTCACATTGTAGTAGCATCCAGGATATTGAGATCAATTGTCTCCCATTGAATCATGACAAGTGTTGTAAATGCAAGAAGCTAGGGCTACAGTGGCGTAAACTACCTTTGAAAATGGGGGGGGCCAGAGTGGGGGGGCCAACGAAGGGGCCAAGACATTTTTTGAGGGGGCTAATTTGGGTTTTTTCCTTCTCCATAGACACTACAAAAGGTCAGTTCAGTTGGGGGGGGGCAGAAGGGGGGGGGGGAAAGGGTTTCGTTTGGGAGGGCTGCGCCCCCCTGCACCCCCCCCCCCCCCCCACCCGCTTAAGTTACGCCAATGCTAGGCTAGTAATTTGATATCACCAAACTTGGACGAATTTGCATCCCTGAAAATTATATAAACTAGGGGGAGGGGTAATGAGGAGGAAAATATGAAACTTTCTTCTGATCGAAAAATCTCAAATTTTTTTTAGAGTAGAGGGAGGACGGCAGGGGCTTTGCCGATCGGTCACCCACCTTTAACTACTCACACTCGAATCTCAGTTAGTTCACTTCTGACTGGCCTCGCCTCCCATCACATCAGCCCAGGCTAAGATGAGCATGCGAAGTCTGAGTTCAAAACAATGTACTACAAAACTGTAGATGTGCAATAAGGCAGCGGTGCAAATTAACTAAAATGACAAAAGGATAGGGAGATATGAAAATTAAACTACCTAGTCAAGCACTTTCTTCGACACAGATTAACCCGTCTTCAGTCGTCCGCGGAACAGTCAATTTGACTTGCAATGCCATGGGATGGCACTGCATTCAATGATTCAGTTTCCACTTGCGAGAGGAAGTCAAAACGCCGTATCCCTTCCCTCCTCGTGGCCCTTGCTTACAAAAGAACTGTAACATTCGCGTGCTACAGACACCAAACAATGGGAAAATTTCTGAATCGGATTTTTGTTGTAACCACCAATTCCGACCAAACCACGTGTGATCTTTTCCCCACTTTCGCGTTACTGGAAAGGCCCCGGACGTCGCAAGAGTTGTTAACAGCTGATGGGTCGAAGGTGTAAGGTCAGAATCGGCAACATGAATCGATCAATCGATGACGTGTTCCAAGGTGACTTAATATTCATGAGGACATCGACTCGCAAAGCATTCGGGGACGGGCTTAAAAATAAGAAATCAATAAAAAAAATAAAAAAAATAAAAAGTTAAAAAAAATAATCATTAGGGGCTATTGCAAAATTGAATCACTATTTTTTTTTAAAAACCTTAAAAACCCTGAAAGCCTAACCTAAAACCACGAGAAAAAACGGGCTATGATTAGACCCGGTAGTCACCAAAAATAAAAAAAAAGTATACTAAAAATTTTGACAAACATTAGAAAATCCGCAAGCAAAAACTATATCACTAAGGAAAAATGTCAAAAGTCTAATGTTTTGGTTTTTCTCTGGATGGGCTCCAAAATAGTGTGGATACCCTTTGCCAGATCTTTTTTTTTTCATTCTGAAGGGGTCAGGACTCCCTCACACCCAAGGTGGGGGATCCAGTTTACTCGCCGGAGCCTCGAGTATGCAACAGGTAGCACTGGATTACATAGTACCAGTGGCATACTCACCGAGGGTGAGATGACCTGACATTTAGCGTTCATCCTAAATTCATTCCGGCTCATGGTCCTTGTGTTATATCCGCCAGTATGTGTCGCAAAACCATGGCCGGGTGGACCCGGCACCACTAAAGAAGTACCCGGCGTGACCGAGTTGGTTTCCCCCCTGACCTTTTTGTGGGGCCGAATTGACCCAACAACTCTATTACGGGAACCCTATCGTATTTGTCAAACCACACCACCATGGACCGGATGACCCGGCTCAGAAGCTTGGCGATACCGCGTATGGTTCCCCGCCTTTTTTACGCTGGGTTTGCACTCTGTTACCGGAACCCTATCGTATTTGTCGCAAAAAAACTTGACCGGATTGACCCGGGACTCCGAAGTGATGATACCGACTATGGTTTCCCCGCCCTTTACCCGGCTTTGATCTCTATCTCTACTGGAGCCCATCGTTGACTTGTCGCAAAAACATTGACCCGGATTACCCGGGCTCAAAATCCGTTTTTGCCCGCTCTATAGGCGGTTTAGAACTCTCCCTTACCTAGCGGAACCTTTGCTCTCGTGGGCAAATGCCCCATATGATGCCTTACAAAAACAGTCACCGGCATGGTCCGTGTTCAGGGGTGGTGGTAAAATCTCATTAAACCTCTCTTTCTCCAGCTGGTTAAAGCGTCTGAAAATAGCTCAAAAGCAATCGCGCTTTTGCGTGCGCTCTTTCAAAACCCATATATGCGACTTTAGCCTATCTTTTGTTCTCTCTCAACATCACCCCTCTTAGATATATACGTTGATCCCGAAACAGGCCTCCAGTCGCTAAAAAGGCGGCTTTTTTTTTTATCTCTGCGCATGCTACATTTTGATACAAGACAAGTAATGCTACCGAAAGCGTCCCAGATCAAATCCAGATTTCGCATACGGCACCGTTCCATTTTTAGGCTCTCTCCAGCGCGCAGAGCGCCCTCGAGTAAAATCACCCATAGTAGGTAAACACCGGGGCCGGGCTGCGGGCCGAACAAAATGTTGGCGCAATACATACCCAACCGATAGCACAGACGGAAAACAGTCCGTGGCCTGCCTTGGCTTCAACCACAAAAATATTCGGCCGCGTTGGGCAGGGGTTGGTGGGCAGGGCAGAGAGGGTTTAGTGTGTCTTGCGCCAACCTTTTTGTATATGTAGCAGACGGGGCGTTTCACACTAGTGGGTGATTTACGAGAGCGGCTATCCGCCTGAAGGGCTCAAAATGGACTGGTGACGTATGCGAAATCTGGTTTGATCTAGGGGACGCTTTACCAAACCCCCCCCGCCCACGGTAGCGTTGACATTGGTGTTTAGGCCCTCCGTTCGGTTGTATTTTGACGCGTCGTGCTAAGGAAGCAAAGCAAAGCACATGAAAAAACACCCTAAAGGTCTCATTTTTGACTGGATTTAACCCTCAAAGTTACACCAAAGCTTAGCATGTGTCAACGTAGCCGGCCTGCAGTGGCCCGGCACGGTAAATGCTAAGCTTGGTTGTAAATTTGGAGGGTTTTTTTTTAAAAAAAAAATAGTCCTAAAAATGCAAACAAAATCTACACCAAAGATTAGCATTTAAACGTGCCTGGCCACGGCAGGGCTTTTTTTCTTATGGCCTGCTTGTGATCTTCCTTACGCCAAGATTTCCTCACGTTTTAACCTATAGACCTTGCGTGAAACCACTGGGAAATTGGCGGGGAGGGAAGGAAGCTTTTTTTAGATTTAAACTTGCTTACGCGTAACATTTACCTTTAGGCTCTTGTAACTTGTAAATATCATATTTCTTGCTTTGTTAACCAAAAATGATTTTGTTTCGAATGCGATAGCTCTAGTTACATTAAATTTGCTTCTAATTGATTTTGAGGAAGTTTTCGCTCTGGGGAGCTTTGGTTTCTCTTGCATCTCGGCCCGTTTCCCAGCAGAAGGGCAATTGTTGTGTTTCTCATTGCATCTGAACCGTCTTACCGGAAAATGAAGCGATGCGTCTCATTGCATCTCGGCCCAGTTTACCGGCAGAAAGATCGAAATTGGCGCAATGATTCTCATTGCATCTGGGACGTTCTTTCGGCAAAATGATGGCGATGTTCCTCGTGGCATCTGGGACGTATCGTGAAAAGGGAGCGATGTTCCAAAATAGCATTATAAAATACAAATAATAAAACAATTAAAAAAACAGTGTTTTAGACAAAAGGCCCATAACGATATGTCTTCGCTGCGGCAGGATTTATAAAAAAACATTAATGTAGAATAATGGGATAAAAAGTAAATCAAAGCATATCAAATAGGGACTACTACTGAACTAGAATAATTCCACTAGCCCAATGAGAACTTGATTTAGGGGGTCCAACATAATTTTTTTTTTTAATTCATGATTTTAATATTTTTTTTAGTGTTGGAGGCCCCTTAAATCAAGTTCTCAGGGGGCTAGTGGAATATTTCTAGTTCTAGTTAAGTAAGTAGTCCTATTGATATGCTTCTTTAATTTACTTTCATGCCAATATTCTACCATTAATCGTTTTGTAGAAATCCTGCACGCAGTGAAGACATATCGCAAAAATTTATTTTTGAGTTATCGACAATTTTGTCTAGAAACACTGTTTTTTTATATTTAATTATATTTTAGAAATGCTATTTTGAAATTGTTATCAATTACAAAACAAGCACTTGAATTTTCATAAATAAATGTGAAAATTAGAGGTCAAAAGCTTAATTACTTTTTGAGATATAAATTTTAAAGCTTAAAAAATTAAATATCGCAGCTTGAGGAAACAATAAAATACATAAGAAATATCACGAGGAATTTCAAGTCGTGAGGCGACATTTTCGACCATAACTTTTGAACGGAAGCTCCGATTGTTGTCAAACAAAAAGCAAAAGAAAGGTAATTTTTTTCTTAAATTTTAAATATTCATTTTTAGCCCCTCCAACCCCATATTCCCCCTTAAATTGCTGTTACACAAGGTCAAAGGTCAACAAACTTTAATTTGGGCTTCAGTGAAATACAAAAGTTGCTCATTTTTCACTAACTTGTAATACTCGGGTAATAATAAGACTTAAACGTGTTAGTACATGTAGGTCAAGTAGGAGCAACCTAATGAAGAGATTTTTTGTAATTTGATTTTTGGGTTGCCATAGCAACCAGATCCATGATTTTTTTGAATTTTCATTGCTGGTGAGACCTTCGACCCCCATAAAATAAAAACTAAAGAGAAATTCCACAAAATGGCCCATTAGGTTGTAATACATATCATGAATTACTATTGGTCCAAATTTGAAGTCAAAAGCTCTACTAGAACCTGATTTTTTTCCGGGGCAACCTTTTTACAAGCGAAAAAAGTTATGGTCCGTTAATGATCTAGAAACACTTAATTTTATTTATAACAATTGGCTATATAGCCAGGATAAGCCCAATAGTGATATAGCACTAAATTAAAGGGATGTCCATAAAAACACACAAAAATAGGAAGGCAGCCCTAAAATTCCGGATGGAAAAAAAAATGGACCAGACGAATGGAGAAAAAAACAACCAAAGACCTAATTTTAATTATGCTAATTAGTAACATTTTAGTTCTTTAAACTTCAAATTTAGTAATTGCATGAATTATAGTAAATTATGAATACAAAATTTCTATAAATAATCACTGATGTAGGCTAGAAATTAATTTATTTTGTCATTGTCTTAAATATTGCAGGGTGAAAAACAATAATATACATAATAAATATAGCTGCTTGAAAAACAATAAAAAACATTAGGAATTATATTTGTTCGCAAGATGCAATTGACTTTAATTGATCATAAAATGGGAATAGAAAGTCCGATTTTCACCAAATAAAAAGGGAAATAAAGCTAAAAATTGTAGCAATGCAACAAAATTAAGACCACTGCAAATCTTACATCACAGGACTTTGAACTAGATTCCCCCTTAAAAAGGACCTACATGTATATGTATAACCAAAAGCCATTCCCATTATTGAAGTAATAATGGTTTAAGAGCTAATTTTGCTAGTTGTTTAGCACCTCCAAATTG
>JAMKCH010034137.1:0-31420 GCA_023653785.1 Ophioderma brevispina
CTCGGTAATACTCATGTATTGTTTGGGTTTGTCTGAATGTTGGCCTTTTAAACTTGATATAAATATTAAGAGCTTGAAGTCCATGGGCTACAAAATTGATATTATATTATATACTGTAATTATCTAAAACGTTCAGTGCTTTTACGACATTTTTATCTCCTTCAGTTAGTGATATATTCAGATTGTAAGGTGTCTGCATTTTAGTTTTAGGCCTTTTTCACAAAGAATAGAATTAAACAAAGGAAAAGGGCATAAAATTGTGGAAATGTATTTTAGACTCCTTTGTTGATAATATTACACTGTTATTTTAACGTTTAAAAAGAAAAAGAATGAGTTACTGCTTTCCATTCAGTAAGACGTATTTTACCAAGAGACCACGTATCAATTCTATTGCCATTACATTAAGGAAACCACCTGTTAATTCTAAGCTTTATAATTGTTTATAAAGATGCCATTCAGCATCACTCAGAAACCTTTAAACTGGTAAAAACTCTGAAAACCAGCGTAAAAGAACCCATAGAAGCATCCGTGTACAGCCTACATCCAAATAAAGAGAATGACCACCAGAAGTTGAATACTATCATAATGCCGAAAGTGGTGGGCCACAACTGACGCGGAAACTCGAACTGACAACAACAGACTATATCCAAAAGTAAAATCATTAATTCTATTACCCCAGGAGCTAGCACACATTTTGTAACACAGATCTCAAGTAACAAAGGTTTTGTAGTGATTAAATATGTTGCTTCCTGACAGAAACCGGGGGCCCCTGACACACGATTCTTAAAAGTGTTGTCAAATGGTGCTTAAGGAAGGGCCCAGACACAGATGTTACGGGTCAATCTTTAAATTGATCCAATCATGTTGTAAAGCACACCAATGTTTTTTTGGTCTAACCATAAGGAATTCAGAAAAGGTATAGTTCGTAATATGTACAGCCTAAAGTTTCAGATTTAAGCTAAAAACAGCAAAAATCATAATAATGGTCAATTTCAGTTGTCCAGGGGTCAACATTTACAGTTGCTGCTCCGATTTGGTAAAAACTGGGTGCAAAATTAATTGGTGGAGTCATAGGATTAAAATAAAGAATAGTTTTTAATGTCTTAAATGCTTAGTTTCATTTCCGATGATGGGGCACAGAAGTTCAACGTCCATTGCTTCAATGGGGCTTGACCTTTTTGCCCCCCTACTTTCTTAAGTGAGCATTTGAGACTCTCAAAATTATTCCTTATTTTTAATCCTGAGATCCCCAACGATTGCGCCATTTTTTATCCAAATCGAACCACTTTTAAAATTTACCCCTGTCAACTGAAATTGGACCCATTTTATTGATTTTGCTGTTGTTATCCTCTAGCTCTTAACTTTACGTTGTAGCATAGTACAAACTATACCTTTTCTGAATCCTTATGTTAGACACATAATATGGTATACTTTTCAACATGATTGGAATCAATTTAAAATTTGACCCCTGTACAACTTTGTCTTGGCCCCCTCTCTAAATCACCACTTGCGGCACTTAAATCGCGTTATGGGTTCCGTCCGACTTCTACATCTTTAATCACTCAACCTTTTGTACGTGAATGTTTTACCATGTGTGCTAGCTCCAGGCTTATACGCTTACACCGCTGCTTCCACTGCGGAGCTTCGAGAACAAGACTTGATTTGATTGTATATGCTAGTGCGTGATGGATCAGTAATGTTTAACAAAATAACCCCGTTGAAGCCATAATTGTTCATTTATTGCCTCCCGATTTCCCTGGGAGCATATGGGGAAAATAATATCAGTCGGAATGGGGGATAGGCATATATAGGCAGGTAACACACGAATCAGATGTGTGGCAGTCCTGTAAATAACAACTTTGATTTTAAATTCAAACATTGAGCGTGATCAGGGGGAATTGGATTATTCTTGATGTCAGTATAATGTCTATGGACATCACCTTGTAACTTTATGAATGGTCCAAATGATGATGAACCAGATTATATCAAAAATAATTAGCAAAATAATATCAGAAAGAAAAAATGTTGTTGAAAGATTGGGAATTCTCATAGTATTATTTGGCGATTTTCTTAGTTCAGAATCAATATCGGACACATATAATTACTGCATATCCAATAACAAATGCAAAATAGAAGTTTTTACAAATGAAGGATGATTTGAATTTAAGTGTCCCTGGAGAATTTGAATCCTGACATGAAGCGTTTTACATGGCGAAATATATCCTATTAAGCAAGCCCGTTTGGATTTTTTCTTAATTTCGTCCGAAATACTGACTTTAATCTACTATGCGGATATTTTAACCCCCGGATATAGGTATGACCCATTGTACTCACATTGTGTTCATAAGGAAATGATATAACAAGAGGTCGTGGTACATGGAAGTTTAAAATAATGACTTACTCGAGGATGAAGAATATGTACAGGTGTCAAGGAGTCGTTGAAGAAACTGTGAACCGATTTCATGCTGCCTTCTCCCTATATAGAGCTAATATTATTCTAAATGTTGATCCAAATGAATTGGAGTTTACAATTGATGATCAGTTGTTTTTTTTGAAGTACTGTTGTTGGAAATAAGAGGCGCAACTTTGGCTCTTCCTCGAGAAGGGAGAAAAATCCTTGATATAATTCTGAATGATTCTTTGTGGGAAAACTAAAAAAACGTTTTGAAAAATCATATGAAGAAGCACTATTACATAATTCCAAACTGCCAAACGATATTGGATCAGTTCAATGAGGCAAAAAATGAATTGGAAAAAAAATTCGAAGCAAAAAGGTTAAAGGTTGTTTCGTCAGAACAAAAGCTAATTGGATGAAGAAGGATAAAAAAACCCACAAATAACTTTCTAACCTCGAAAGGAAATTTTATGAATAAGCAATGACCAAGTTTAATTAAAGTGATAATTCCAGTGTTACACTCAAGAATATATTTGAAAGGGAGCAGTTGTATCTTTTTAATAAAATTATATAAGGAAAATGGTAAATCAGGTAATGTTAAACATTGACGATTATACAAATGTTCCTAAAAGCTTATCAATTCAATCTGATAATTTAGAAGGTTGAAATCCGTATGTCTGAACTTTCATCCGGACGTTCATGTTCCCTGAATACTATGAATAATAAAAAGTCCAGGGCCGGACGGTTTCACGGCCGAGTTTTACAAGACTGTTCGGGCAGATATTTCATCTTTTCCTTCTTCTTCTTTCATTGTAAGTAAGGTTTCAGAAAAATCTCGCGAACAAAAACTAAAAAGACTGGGTTATATTAAACTCTTTTTGCCCAAAGGTGAAAACCCCGTCATTTTGTTACAAATTGGAGGCCTATATCCTTAATTAAACGTTTCGTACAAATTAGGCTTTCCGCGTGTAATCGCCATCGCATTAATCTGTTTTGCATCTTTTATGCGGAAGATCAAAATGTTTTGTCCCTAAAAGAATTTAATCGGTGAAAACTTCGATTGATTTTTGACTGTTTAAATTATACAAAGTTAATCAAATACCTGGTTTTATTTATTTACTATCGATTTTGAAAAAGCAAGTTGACACAGGTGGTCCAACATCAGTTTTATTTGAAACCCTAAAAATATTTAACTTTGGCGCGGACATTGGTATATGTTTTGACGGCCTTGTATAAAAATGCTTTTTCATCGGTCATTGTAAACGGAAATATGTCCAAACCCTTGTCCAATTGTGGCGCAGTTGCAAGCATGGTGACGCAATGGTCCACCTTATAGATTTGTTTCTCTGTGCCGAGATACTGGCTTCTATGATACGGGCAATAAAGATATACATGGTATCTCAATTAATGATTTAAATTTTAAATTACTCATAGGGACGACACGACCCTGATTTTGGATGGCACTGAAAAGTCCTTGAAAGGCGCTCAGCACAACGCTGAATTGTTCCGGGAAATGTCTGGCTTGAAAATTAATATTGATACAACCGTTGTCAGTTTGGATTGGGTCATTAAACGGTAGACAGGTACAATCTGTAATAATCTAAGGTTTACTTGTAATTTAGATGGTAGATTGTGACTGTTTTAGGGTGTTTGTCGTTTAGTACAATCTCGATGATATGGTAAAAAGATAATTATGGGCAATCATTCAGAATCGATGAAGAATTTGGTATCATCTTGGAAAGAAACGAAATTTAACAGTTTTTGGGAAGGTTGTAGTTGTAAAAATCTCTAGTTCTGCTCTGCCCAAAATAGGTTATATTGCACGATGGGCCCATCCACGGAAAGATTTTATAAAAACGTAAACAAAGAGTTATTTAATTATGGTGGGTTGATAAGCCTGATCGTCATTCAAATCCAGTTTATTCAAAATTAGAGGGGGTGGAGTTAGGATGCCTGCTGGATGTTGAAACTCCATATAAATTCTTTGAAGATAAATTTGATTCGGAAGCTTGTTGTTTCGAGTAGCATAAATGGGTCATGTTATTTTTATATGTTCATGTGCGTACAGACAATATAATCAACAATCTTTTGGTCAAATCAACTTTTTAATGAGCTAAAAAATAATATCAAAAAATAAGTTTCTGGTATTACACGCTGTGTTGCTGTTCTCTTTTCTCACATTGTGAATGACAGTAACTTGGATTTTAACCGCATAGCAAGGCAGTGCCTAATTGTGAATCGACAAAATAAGATCGGTGGGAATCGTCAACTATACTCATTGGTGAGGACTAGGGAGTCTATCATTAATGACTTACTGGAATTCAACGGGTATTTTAATGGCATGAGAATGAATTTGTTCGATACTTATAATGTAAACAATTTTTTTAGAATATAACGTATATTAACAGTCAATTCATGTCAAATTTTGTTTTCAGTAGAGACGATGTCCAAAATAACCGCCCCTTTTCTTCCAGTAATGGGAAGTCTTTAAACAAAGTAAGGTTGCAAATTGTTTTAATGACATTTTTGTTTGCAAATAAAGAGGAATGAAAAAGTTAACAAATGGGAAGTAAGAATTTGCTTATAGAAAATCTGATGGCATAACTTTTGTGCTTTAAACTTTAAATTTTTCCAGTGGACACAAAACGGCGGTGTTTCCACAGCATAGAATAAACCAACAAATTTTAGCAAAACCAAATACTGCTACTGTTGAAATTAGGATTAACGTACAATTGACCTCTGTAAATTCTGCAAGGTAAACCAAAACACTCAAGCATATAGTCGTGATTGTCCCATCCTCTAGGGACTTTTGTTTGGGTTGATTTAAGGTGTGCAAGGGATTTTTAATGTTGAAATTGGTATGGGAGCAAGGTAATCCTTTTTGGTACTAAGCACGATACTATTTTTACACTAATTTGGTCATTGCAAAATATCATCTTTATAGAGCAAAATATCTTTGAAAAGCATCCCAATATGTGATATTTTTAAAAAAAGAAATCAACATTACTATAATTTGATGAAAATGACAGGCAGTGTGTAATATGAATGCTTTCCAAGTTCCTATAAGAGATGGGCAAACTGGCCTTTACTTTTTGATTGACTATAAGCACTTCGTTTGTAGGTAATATTGCTATGCGTATATACATGAAGAAAAACACCTTGTAATAGTTATAAGTCCAGTTTCTATAAGTTATTGGACGTAGTATGTTTAAGAATATGTAATAAAGACGGCTGTCAAAAAAAAAATAAAAAAAAAGAATAATTTTTCTTTCTGAAGTAACTTATTTCAATGTTAGCAGTAAAAGCACATCATGATGATACAATAATAATGTACTAATTTCGCCAATATCTTTCGTAATAAAGCTGTAGGTCTGGGAGACCGTTTTTTTTAAGTTTCCTATTTGCCAACTAATTATCGTTTTAAATAACCGTTTGAAACATTTCAAACTCGTTGTTTTCTGTTTTTCCTATTCATAGTCTTGCTCATTAAAATGTGTCACATAATCGCATGTATTAAACAGTTTTTTTTGATATAATATTTTTTTTAAAAAAATCCCCATTTGTTATTTTTATGAGGATGCATTTAATGTAAAAACCAAACCGCCCAAAAACCTTGATTTTGTCTGATCTTGACAATAACTGAATACTGCGAAATACATATTTTTAAAAGAAAGAATTTGGAATGTGTGAACTATTTAAGATGACTTATACTCCATTCCATAAACTTCAATTGGCCAAGGTGACCGTAGAGTAAAGAAAATGATTTTTTAATCTCGTGTTATTTGAATGTGCTGAAGTCGTTGGGCTCCGCCCGGACTCGAACCGCAAACAGAGACTATCCAAAAGTAAATCATAACGTCCAACGATTAGACCGCTCGGCCACGACAGACGCTGCGACCAGTGTTGCCAACGCGCGGTTTTACCCTCAAACAATTGGGCCTATACTTTACATGCCTGCCGCGCCCCTAAAAAAAGGCCGCCGCGGGGTTTCCCCAAATTTGTGCTACTTTTCATAGTCCCCAGGCGCGGCACCGACGCGGCACCCGCGTATCCTTTATCCCTCTGTACCTCTTTATTTCGACCTCCAAGAAAGTTTTAAAGGGTCCGTAATTGATTAGCGCTTCCTTCTTCTTGAAAATGCGTTACCTGCATTCACTACAAGGGGGTACTACCGCTCGGGTAAGGACACAATATAACAAACTCTCAACTTCATCGCGTGATCTGAGTGCTTTGTCACCTTTTGTGCTCCTTACACACGGGGATATGTCTCACTCAGGTATAGAACAACAAATAATTATCCAAACAAAGAGTGACCGTCATGGGTGGTACACGTGAGAGGGCAATTAACCTTTTAAAGCTGTAGGAATGTGCTCCTTACACGCCGGGGATAGGCGCTCACTCAGGTAATCACAAAATAATTATCCTAAAAAAAGTTATGACCGTCATGTGGTGTACAATTGTCAAGGTATGGTTCATCCCGGCTCACTGGGGGTAACACACTTGAGAGAGTGCCCAGGCAATTAAACTGTTTAGGATAATAGTAAAAAGGACACATCCGCACGCATCCCTTTCTGTTGCGAATATCATCAAATGATTTGGCAAATTAATTTAAGTGCCGCGGTATCGAGACTATAAAACGAACATTTCTTGAACTCATCGTCAACTTGCTCTGAGCAATTAGCAGATCATAAACAGATCGTATATATACGGTAATCAACTTTGTGAGTACTACTTGAGACTAAACGAATTATAATCTTGTATTATCGCCATATTTTTAGATTGTTCTATTTTGCAATATTACAACTGTTTTAATCGTTGTGTCTGTCAATAGTTGGGCTATTGGACGTAATTGTGTTGCCCGCCCTAGAAAAATTGTTTATCCTTATATTTTTGTATATATCATTGTTTTTTCATAATTATTTGGTCTGGACTACGAATTTTATTACCCGTTCTTTTGAGTTTGTCTCCCAAGGCACCCTCTTGCCGTTTTTCGTAAGTTTTTTAACTAAGAATTTTATTACCGTTCTTTTGAGCTCTTGCCGTTTTTCGTAGTTTTTGACTACGCAATTTTATAGCCGTTCTTTTGAGTCTTTGTCTGCCAAGACACCCTCTAGCCGTTTTTTCGTAATTTTTGGAGTCTGTCCTCATTTCGTAATTTTTTGACTACGAAGAACTCTTGCCGTTTTTCGTAGTTTTTGACTACGACTTTTATTAGCCGTTCTTTTGAGTCTGTCTGCCAAGACCCCTTTGCCCATTTGGGGGAGTCTGTCCTCATTCCGACGCTTTTTTGACTACGAAGAACTCTTGCCGTTTTTCGTAAGTTTTTGACTACGAATTTTATTAGCCGTTCTTTTGAGTCTTTGTCTGCCAAGACACCCTCTTGCCTTTTTTCGTAAATTTGATTGTCTGTCTCTTCGTAAGTTTTTGACTACGAAGAACTCTGCGTTTTTCGTAAGTTTTTGACTACGATTTTATTAGCCGTTCTTTTGAGTCTGTCTGCCAAGACCCCTTTTTTTGCCATTTTGAGTCTGGTCTCATTTCGTAAGTTTTTGACTACGAAAACTCTTGCCGTTTCTTATTTTTTGACTACGAATTTTATTAGCCGTTCTTTTGAGTCTTTGTCTGCCAAGACACCCTTTTGCCATTTTTCGTAATTTTGAGTCTCTCATTTCGTAAGTTTTTGACTACGAGAACTCTTGCCGTTTTTCGTAAGTTTTTGACTACGAATTTTATTAGCCGTTCTTTTGAGTCTTTGTCTGCCAAGACACCCTTTTGCCATTTTTCGTAATATTTGAGTCTGTCTCATTTCGTAAGTTTTTGACTACGAAGACTCTTTTTTTGCGTGTTTCGTAATTTTTGACTACGAATTTTTATAGCCGTTCCCTCGTCGATGTAGGCCTCGACATCAAGCACATGATAGGTTTGGGCACGGATGGATCTAATGTTTGTGTGGATCAACATTCCGTTCTGACGAAGCTTCAGGAGAAGAACAGTTTCCATCATCGGAGTGAATGTGTTTTGCCATAGCATCCAGCTCGCTGCAAGCAATTATCTGGAGACTTGCCCACTACGTCGATTTTCTGTACATCATACTTACAACTGTTTTTCGTTTTCAACTGCAAGACACGCCTACAAGGATATATTTGCAACAATCAACGATGGTGCAACTCCACTGAAGATAATGGCCCATCAGGTACGCGCTGGCTGTCGATGTACCGATGCGTAGATCGCATCTTGGACCAGTGGGACGAACTCCGCCTACATTTCCAGCTTGCCAAGAATCAGGAGCGGTGTTATACAGCAGAGATTCTCTTCCAGATGTACGACGACCCCATCAACAAGCTCTACCTGAAGTTCCTGCATCCTGTCCTCGCCCAGTTCAACAAGATCAAAGGTGTTTCAGTCGGAATCTGCATCGTGTCTGAAACTGTTCAAACGATTTGATTTTTTCCTCTCCGGTCCCTGATGCAGCTTACTGTGCGGCAAGTCGCCATACAGCGAGCCGGGAATGACATCACCAGCATATCTCACTTCGGAGCTGTTTTCTTGTCTCCAGTAGACGTAGATATGGGGGCAGTTTTTGATCTCATGCCTACACAGACAAATCTTAGCAGCGCAGCAGAAGGGAGAAGTTCGTCACCGCTGTTCTGAGTTTCTCCGAGAGGCCTGCCGACAAGTGGCCAAGCGTCTGCCAAACAACATCAACATGCTGAAGGCGATGTCGGTACTTTCACCAGCAGTTGTTACCAGCGCAGTGAAGCCACCAGTGACGGAACTTCCATTTGTTATGACGCAGTTTAAAGGGGATCTTTGACTTCTGGAAACTGAGTGGCAACAGATCAACCTTGTGGACTGGGGAGCTGCAGCACAGAAGGATCCCGTGGAGTTCTGGAGCGCCGTGAAGTCCTACACTGATGCAGATGGGAATTCCAGCTTTGGGAGATTGTCCTTCATTGCACTATGCATCAATGAGTCTGCCCATCAGCAATGCCGACGTCGAACGAGTGTTTTCACAAGTACACCTCATCAAGACTGATCTCCGCAATCGAATGTGTCAACCACTCATCATCATCAGTCGACTGCGCAGCAGGCGATCGCAAGTTTCCTCCAGTCACTTCTGTTTTGGGCCAAGTTGGAGATAGCCTTTGGTTGCAACATGTTGTTTGTGTCCCCCAAGAGCTTTTGGATGTAGGAGAGATATGATGTTCTCTGTCGGCCTGGCTTCCTCTTTTTCTTCTAATTTTTCTTTTGAGAATCGCTGGGGGGTCCCCCCCACCCATGGCGACGGACATAAAAAGAGGTGGTGTTATCGCGAGTGTGTTTCGACGCGGTGGCGGTTTAAACCTACCAGTCCAGTAGCGTACCTGGCCCAGAGGGGGGTTGGGAAGCTTCCCCCCTTCCCTGAAAATTTCGTGATTTTCTGCACAAGTATTAATTTACAGTGACAAACTACACATGCCAAAACAACAACATTGAGCACATGGATTGAGAACTTCCTAACTCAAACGTCACCAAAGGGTCGTCAAAATTGATGGTCAGGCCTCAGACTGGACTCCTATAACATCTGGTGTCCCTCAAGGGACAGTGCTGGGCCCCCTGTTATTTCTCTCATTTATAAAAGACATCCCAAATGGGAATGAAGTCTAAAATGAGTGTTGCCCAATGAATCGTATGTATCGTCAATTTCATCTACCAATGACAGTATGAAAGTTACAGGAAGTCTAGACCTCCTCCACATGGTCCAAAAAGCTGGCAGGATGGTTTTTTAATGCCGATACGTGCATCTTAATTCGGGTAGCCGACACATAAAGATCTCAATGTCCAAATCCATATGGGAGAGAGAAGCCAGCTACAAATGTCTAAAGCGACCAGGCTTACTTAGGCTTGACATTCTCCACTTGACATTCTGGCAAAAACATATGGCAACATCCACAAAGCCAACAGGACGGTCCTCGCGACGAAATTAAGGAAATGCCCGATGATGATCCCGTGAGCACAGCACATTATATTAGCATTGTAAGACCATGGGAGATGGCCGTTCAGTATAGAGCCCACAGCCAAAAAAGATATATCAAAGGTTGCAAACATGCAGCGCCAAGGCCAGATTGGTATGCAGAAATGTCAGCGCAGAGAAGAGACAGTGTCACTCCAGTTACAAGAACTGAATGGACGTATCTGGAGTGGAGAGAAAATGCAGCGAGCTTGTAACATGTATATAAAATACAAAACCCCAAACATAGTCGCATTTGAAGCCAAACATCAGCTCTTAATCCAATGACTCAGACCAATACTAGATACTATCACCCACTTAAAGACTACTAAAGTACAAAATCATTACCAGTCGCCACCCAGCTGTCAGTATATCCTTCTTCCAAGGAGCAAGGGAACAGTCCTCCTTTGGAACTCTCTTCCAGGTGTTGATCTCTTTACACGGGAGGCCTTCAGGGAAGGAATTTCATCAAGTCTGTAGGCAGTCCAGTTGTTACTCGCACCCATTGTGTCCATCGTATGTAGACCGCACCTCAGTTCTTAAGTTTTCTCGGAAGCATTGTGTCGTCTGCGCGAGATCAACTCAGCACCCTTAGATAACGTTCCAATTGGATCTGAGCAATCAACGTATAAAAAACGTCCTGTGCCCCTTCTGAAAAAATAGTAAATTACTGCCGCAAACTTCAACGTCTGACATGACCGTTATACTCATCGAAAAAATTGCAACTGAAATAAGTACATGGATATAAAGTTTTATTTGACAACGTCTTTAGCATGCATAGGTCAGCGGGCACAGCGGCAACAGCGCGGATTCGAGCCCCAGCAGTTTAGGACTAGGACTATAAATTGGAGATTTTATCCATTCGATCAAGGAAGGGTAAATGACTTGTTGCAAAGTTTTTTAAACGTTCAAGAAACCAAACGGGTAATATCCTCATACTGTTCCCATAATACGGGAATAAATCTATGGCAGTGTTGTTAGTAAACATATGAGTATTCACCAAAGGCTGCCTTTATGCTTCTTCCCTCTTCCAGGTGCATTGTGGGGCTAAATCCGCGGATATTCATTGTCTTGATTTTGGGGATTAAGGGGATGGCCCCCAATTTATAGTATATAAAGTTTGATAGAATGGCCTTATTCAAAACCCATATAAGGTGGGTTCGGGCGAATTGAATCTTTGAAGAACGACCCATCTTCACCCTTGTTAGAAAATATGCTCGATGTTCAACATGTTCAATATCTTAAGTTGTGATTACATATGGTTATCTTTAAAGAACGATCCATCATCTTCACCCGTATTGGTTAAAGTTTGCGTTGGAGAATTACTCAACTTTCAGAAAACAAGTTTAGAGGGATTTCATGACCTAAATACCTTGACCCTTGTAAATATTTTATTGCAGGTTTTGAAGGAAACGATTCCAACTTCACCTGCTTGTTTTGGAAACATCAACTTAGAAGGATCAATAAATTAAATCTATCTTGTTTTCTAAAAGAAGGATAATAATGGAGTTTTTTTGTAAGGATCATATTTGAGTATTTGGTTTCTAAAAGAACGATTCCAATACCGATTCTAACCACGTATAAGAAAGATCTACCAAAAACACGTTGGCAACGTAAAAAAAACAGTATATATTCAAAACAAAATATTATTCCTATTGTTCAATACTTCCTTAAACACTTTGCTTTACTAATAATCTAACTAACACATCACGTTCCAATCGACAGCGATACAACATACACGTATTGTAATAATCACGGCACACGCAACTAAAGGTATAAACTGTTGCAGAAACAGGATTTTCTTGCAAAGTGAACAGAATTCTACTTGCCACAGCTATGTACGTTCACAAACAATAAAGGAAATCTACCCCAAAACACGTTGGCAACGTAAAAAAACACCAAGTTTAAAAAGAGACGAGCCATAGTAAAGTAATTAACCAATGTAAAGTAGCACCAAGTATACTAAAGTGCGTCTGCCATGGCAAACTTGGTCCCATCAGTTTTTTTCCGAATTCCTTTGATTGAGAACGTCCATATCATTAAAGATTAACCACCATCATAGATCCATGTTGATTTGACACTTGTCTTGTTAAAGGCCGACTCAGAGATTTCCTGAGGCCGGGCGCCCTCAATTTCCAAAAACATCGTTTGTTTTTTGCATGTAATTACTGCTTGTCCCCATATTACCATCATGTGTGAACTGCTAAGCTTCAATCGACTTCCTTCATATAGAAAATACAAATTGTTATAAATTCCGGAATCCGGAATTTTTGTTTTACACAGTATCAGAGGGACGTAATTACAACCACCAAAAGTTAACTGCATTCAAAACGAAATCGATCATCTCAAATTTGGAATGTTGCATTTTAGGTTACTATATTTAGTTCTAGTTGTCTATTTTTGCATTATTATACAAAAAAATATTATTTCGAAATCTCTGAGTCGACTTAAGTGATTATGGCAGTGAGTTTGGAATTAGTACTCATATTTCTTGTGTAAAGCGGTCTGTTCTGACTTGAATCAGTTCAAGTTGAATTGCTTAGTTTCGTTTGTTTCTTGTTGATTCTTATTGTTGGAGATTGGTCTTATTTCAATGCTTCAGAGACCTCTCTTCTGTGGAGAGAGTAATAAAGACGAAAGGAAGGTTTTCCCGCTGCTCTGGTTTCCTCACAAGAAGAGGAACCGTTTTGAAAGCGGATTACATCAGCGCCTATTAGCATGAAATCTATAAATTTTATATTTAGGCGTATGGAGGTTGATAGTGGGAAGGGGTATTTTCTTTTGCATTGTAGAAGAAAAATGGGACAAGTTTGCCAATGGGGCACGCACTGAGTATACATGGTGCTATCTTTAGATTTATTAACTTTTTCTATGGCTGTACTCTTTTCAAACTTGGTGTTTTGTTTTTTACGTGCCAACGTGTTTTGGTAGATTTCCTTTATTTGTGAACAGTTACATGCTGTCAAGTAGAAGTTGGTCAATTTGAAGAAAATCCTGTTTCATGCGAAACAGTTATATGACACTTTTAGTTGAGTGTGCGTGATTTACCATACTGTTGTAGTGTATCGCTGTCGATTCTGGAACGTGAGTGTATTTATATAAGTAAGCAAAGTGTTTAGGAAGTAGTGAACAATAGTGAAATATTTATTAATCAATGGTGAATATATTTATAATCTATAAGTAGTTTAAAAATTCAGTATGAACACTGTTAAATTTAAAGATATTCGAAGTCGATTTGTTTTTTTTTTGTTATCGGTCTATACTCGGTAATTGTTTGGTTGTCTATGTTGCTTTAACATTGATAATTAAAATAGAAGAGCTTGAGTCAATGGTTTGGTCTCAAAATTGATATTATTATATAACCCTTATTATACTAAAAAACGTTTCAGGCTTTAAGACTTTTTATCTCTTCCGTAGTGAGATACTCGATTGAAAGGGTCTGAAATTTTAGGCCTTTTTCACAAAGAATAGAATAAAAAAGGGCCAGTGTTTTAAGAATTGTGGAAAATGTATTTTAGATCCTTTTGTTGTAAATACACTGTATTTACGTTGAAAAAGAAAAGACATATGAGTAACTGCTGGCATCAGTAAAGTATTTTACCAAGAGACCACGTATTCATTATGATTGCCATTTACAATAAGGAAACCACCTGTTAATTTTATAAGCTTATAATTTTATAAGATGCCATTCAGCATCACTCAGAAACCTTTTTAAACTGGTATAAAAAACTCTGAAAAACCGCGTAAAAGAACCCAGAGAAGCATCCTTTGTACAGGCCTACAAACCAAAATTAAGAAGAATGACCACCAGAATTGAATACTAGCAAAATGCCGAAAGTGGTGGGGCCAAAACTGACCGGACTCGAACTGACACCAACAGACTGATATCCAAAAAGTAAAATCAAAAGCTGTTAACCAGGAGCGAGCACACATTGCTAACACATCTCAAGTACAAAAGGTTTGTTTGAGTGATTAAATAGTTGCTTGCCTGACAGAAACCCTGAAACACGATTCTAATGTTTGCAAATGGGGCCTAAGGAGAGGGGGCCCAGACACAGATTGTACAGGGGTCACATCTTTAAAGTGACCAATCATGTGAAAAAGACACACCATGTGATGTGTCTAACCATAAGGATTAAGAAAAGGGTAGTTTGTAATATGTACAGCCCTAAATAAAGTTTCAGAGTTATAGGCTAACAACAGCAGAAAATCAATAAATAAGGGTCAAATTTCAGTTGTACAGGGGTCAACATTTAAAGGTTGATCCCGATTGGATAAAAAAAGTGGTGCAAATTATTGGGTGGAGTTCATAGGATTAAAATCAAAGAATCGTTTGATGTCTTAAATGCTTAGTTCGCAATGTAGGGGGCAAAAACAGAAAGGTCAACGTCCATTGCATTCAATGGGGCTTGACTTGTTTCCCCTACTTTCTTAAGAAAGCATTGGAGACACTCAAACTATTCCGTATTTAATCCCATGAGCCACCAACAATTGCGCCATTTTTTTTCCAAATCGGAACAACTTAAATTTGACCCCTGTTTTACAACGAAAATTGACCAATTTTATTGATTTGTGCTGTTTTAGCCTTAGCTCTTAAACTTACGTTGTGGTGTAGATAGTACAAACTACCTTTCTGCAAATCATTATGGTAGGACACATACTATGGTTATCTTTTTCAACATGATTGGATCAATTTACAACAATTTGACCCTGTACAAAACTCTTGTCTTGGCCCCCTCTCTTAAGGCACCACTTGCGGCACTTAAGATCGCGTTTCATGGGTTCCGGTCAGAATGTCTACTATTTAATACTCCAAAACTTTGGACTTGAGATGTGTTCAAATGTGTGCTAGATCAGGAGCTATATCGGCTTACACGCTGCCTCACGGAGGAAGCTTAGAGAACAAGGACTTGATGTGTTGTATATGCTAGTGCGTTGATGGATCAGTAATGTTTAACAAAAGAAGCCGTTAAGCTTTAATTTTCAAATTTATTGCCTCCAAGATGTTCACTAGGAGCAATCATGGGAAAATTATCAGGTCGGAAATGGGGTATTGAGGCATATATAGAAGGACAAGACGAATCCAGAGGGTCGTGCAGCATAGTAAAAACAACTTGATTTTTAAAAATTCAAACATTGAGCGTGATCAGTGGGGAAATTGGTTTATCTGAGTCCAGTATAATGTCTATGGACTAACCTTAGTAATTTATATGGTTCCCAAATGACGATGAACCAATTAATATCAAAAAATAATATTCAAAATACATATCAAAAATGTGTTGAAAAGATTTGGGAATTATCATGTGTTATTATTATGTGGCAGATTGTAATTAGAGATCAAAATATTGGACAATTATAATTACTTGCATATTCAAAATCCAAATGAAAAAGAGCTGTTTTACAAATGAAAGCTGATTTGAATTAAGTGCTCCCTGAGAATTTTGAATTCCTGACCTTGAAAGCGTTTTACATGGCGAAAATATAATCATATTAAGCAAAGCCCGGTCGTTTGGATTTTTTTCTTAATTTCGTCTGTGAAATAATGAATTTTATAGACTATGCGGATATTTTACCCGGATATAGGTCTGACCCAATTGTACCTCATTGTGTACATAAGGTAAATGATTATAAAAAGATGGTGGGTACTGAAGTTAATAAGATTACTCGAGGGATGAAGAAATAGGTAAAAGGTTGTCAAGGCGTCGTGGACGAAAGTGATAACAGAATTTTTATGCCGCTTCTCCCTATGATAGAGATAATATTATAAAGTTGACCAAATGAATTGGAGTTTACAATTGATGATCAGTTGGTCTTTTTTTGAAGTACTGTTGTTGGAATAAGAGGTGCAACTTTGGCGTATCCTTCTAGAACGGAAGAAGAAAAAATCTTGATAATTCTGAAGAATTCTTGGGAAAAACTTAAACACGTTTGGAAAAATTATATGAAGAAGCATTACTAATTCCAACTGCCAAACCGATATTTGGATAGTAAATGAGCAAAAAATGAATGGAAAAATAAACGTCGAAGCAAAAGGTAAAGGTTGTTTCGTTCAGAACAAAAGCTGAAATGGATAGAGAAGGAGAAAAACCACAAAATACTTCTTAAACTAACGGACAAGAGAAATGTATGACTAAGAGCAAATGACAAGTTAATTAAAGGGATAATCCAGGGGTACATCTCAGAAGATATTGAAAGGGAAGTTGTACTTTGTATGAAAATTATATAAGAAAATGGTACAATCAGGTAATGTGAACATTGACGCATTATACAAATGTTCGAAAACTACTCAAATTCAATCTGATAATTAGAAGGTGAAATCCGTATGTCTGAACTTTCATCCGGACTTTCAGGTGCCCTGAAACATATGATGATAATAATAAGAGTTCGGGACCGGACGGTTTCCGGCCGAGTTTTACAAGACTTTTCGGCAGATATTTCAGTCTGTCTTCTGTTTCATTAAGGAAAGGTTCAGAAAGGATCGCTCACAAAAGTTCAAAAGAATGGTTATATTACTCTTGTGCCCAAAGGTGAAAAAACCCCGTCATTTGTCTAAATATTGGAGCCGGGCCTATATCCGTATTAAACGTCGTACACAATTGGCATCCACGTGTATCGCCAGTCGCATTAAATCTGTTTTGCAATCTTTAATTGCGGAAGATTCAAACTTGTTTTTCCCTACACAGATTTATCGGTGAAAAAAATTCGATTGATTTTTGACTTGTTAAATTAAAATTATACAGAAGTAATCACATACCTGGTTATTTATTACTAATCGATTGTTGAAAAAGCATTTTGACACAGTGTCACATCGTTTATTTTGAAAAAAACCCTAAAATAAGATTAACTTCCTGGCGCCGACATTTGTAGATGGTTTGAGGCCTTGTATGAAAAGCTTCTCTCTCGGTCATTTGGTAAACGGCAATAATTTCAAAACCCTTTCCAATTGCGCAGTTGCAGGCAGGGTGACCCAGGTCCACCTATATGATTGTTCTCTGTGCCGAGATACTGGCTTCTATGATACGTGGAATAAGATATTAACATGTTATTCTCAATTATGATTTAAATATTTAAATTACTCAATATGCGGACGACACGACCCTGATTTTGGATGGCACTGAAAAGTCCTTGAAAAGCGCCTTAGCAACGCATGAATGTTCCGGGGGAAAATGTCGGGCTTGAAAATTAAATGATTAAACACAGTTGCGTTGGATTGGGTCATGAAAAAGGTAGGACAGGAAAATCTGTAATAATCTTAAGTTAAATGGAATTTAGATGTGATTTGAGCTTTGGGTTGTTGCGTTAGTTAAAAATCTCGATGATATGGTAAAGAAGAAGTATGGAAATCATTCAGATCGATGAGAAGTTTGTATCATCTTGGAAGAAAGAAATTACAGTTTTGTGGAAAGGTTGTAAGTGTAAAATCTCAGTTCTGCCCCAATAGGTGATATTGCAAGAGGCTGCCCAATCCAAGTAAAGATTTTATAAAACAGTAAACAAAAGGAAAAAAGATAAAAAAAATAAAACTGATTTTAAAAAAAAAAAACCGCCTGATCGCATTAAGAGGCCAGTTGATTTGCAAAATTAAGAGGATGGTGGAGTTTAGGATGCCTGATGTTGCAACTCATATAATGCTTTGAGATAAATTTGATTCGGAGGGGCTTGTTTGTTGAGTGATATAAATGGGTCAGGTTATTTTATATATGTGCATGGGCTTAACAGACGAAGATATCAATTCTTTGGGCAATCACGTTTTAATGAGCTAAAAAATAATATCAAAAATAAGTTCTGGTATGGCACGCTGTTTTGCTGGTATTTTCTCAAACACTTGGAATGACAGTTGTAACTGGTTTAACCGCATAGCAACCGGCGAGTCCTATGGTGGAACGACAAAATAACGAAGGTGAGAAATCGGTCAACTATACTCATTGGAGGAAGTGGGGTGCTATTTTATGCACTAATGATATTCAAATGGGTATTTTAGTGTGCATAGATGAATTGTCGATACTATAATGTTAAAACAATTTAGAAATAACGTATAAGTGACAGCAAGTCAGTCAATTTTGTCAGTAGCCGGAACTGTAGTCAAAATAACCTCCCCTTTCTCCAAGTAATAGGGAAATTCTCTTTAAACAAAGTAAGGGTTTGGCAAATTGTTTATGACATTTTTGTTGCAAAAAGAAAAGAGGGAATGAAAAAGTTAACAAAGGGAAGTAGAATTTTGCTACTATTAGAAAATACTGAATGGAAAGAACTTTGGTTTTAAAACTTTTAAATTTTCGGGACACAAAACTGAGGGGTGGTTCAGCATAGAATAACCAACCACATTTAGCAACACATACTCGACTGTGAAATTAGGATTTATAAAAAGGACGCAAGGACCTCTGTAAATCTGCAAGTAAACAAGAAACAATCAGATATATTCGTTGATTTGTCCCTCTCTAGGAAAACTTTGGGTTGAATTGAAAGTGGTGCAAGGGATTTTTAATGTGAAATTGGTATGGGAGACAAGGTAATCTTTGGTACTAAGCACGATACTATTTTTACCATATTTTGGTCATTGCAAAATATCATCTGTATAGAGCAAATATCTTGGAAAAGCATCCCAATATGCGATATTTAAAAAAAGAAATTAACATTACTATAATTTGATGAAATATCAGGGCAGAGTGTGTAATATTAATGAAATCTTCCAACGTTCTATAAGAGATGGCAAAACTGGTATTACTTTTGTGATGACTAGTAAGCAAAAGTCGTTTGTAGGTATATGCTATGCTGTAAATAACTGAAGAAACACCGGTAATAGTTTATAAGGCCAGTTTCTATATGTGGAAGTAGTATGTTTAAGAAAAATGTAATAAAATTAAAAAAAAAAAAAAAAAAAAAAAAAGGAAAATTTTTTTTTTAAACATTGTTAAAAATGGCATGAAGTCAATTATTTGCAATGTTAGCAGTAAAAAACAAATCCATGTGATAATATAAATAAGTACTAACATTCACCAATATTAAGCTCGTAATAAAGGCTGTAGGTTGTGAGCCGTTTTTTTAAGTTACTATTTGCCACTAATATCGTTTCAAATAACCGTTTTTTGAAAACATTTCTAACTCGTCGTTCTGTTTGGTCTTAATTTCATATTCTTGCTCATGAAACGTGTCACATAACACATGTCAGTAACAGTTTTTGATAATATTTTTTAAAAAATCCCATTTGTTAATTTTTGGGAAGATGCATTTAAAGTAAATCAAAACTGCCCAAAAAACTAATCCAAAATAAGTAGATTAATTTTGTTATAATTAATAAACAAAAATAATATTTTCTAAAGAAAGATTGGAAATGTTTGAACTAGAGATGAATTATATTCCCTTCCATAAAACTTCTATGGGCAAGGTGACCGTAAGTAAGAAAATGATTTACTATCGTGTAATTTTAATGTGGTGAAAGTCGTGGGCTACCGACCGGACTCGAACCGGCAACAAGAGGGGACTATCAAAGTAAAATCAAAAATCCAACGATTAGACCGCCGGCCACGAAGGAAGGCTTGCGACCCAGTGTTGCCAAACGCCGCGGTTACCCGCACAAGGAGGGCTTACTTTTTACATGCCTGCCGAGCCTAAAAAACAGGCCGCCGCGGAGTTTCCCCCAAATTGGGCTACTTTCCTAGTCCCAAGGCGCGGCACCGACGCGGCACCCGCGAGGCCTTTAATCCCTCGTACATTCATTTCATTTAGAGCTCCAAGAAAAGTTTTAAAGGTCAGTTAATTGATTAAGCGCTTCCTTCTTCTTTGAGAAAATGCTTTTACCTGATTCACTACAGGGTGGTACTCGCTCGGGTATGACAACAATATGTCAACCAACTTCAACTTCATTCGTGATCTGAGTGCGGTCAGCTTTGTGCTCCGTCACGACGGGGGGGGAGTAGGTTGTCACTCAGGTTTA
Source organism: Ophioderma brevispina (assembly GCA_023653785.1). NCBI lineage: Eukaryota > Metazoa > Echinodermata > Ophiuroidea > Amphilepidida > Ophiodermatidae > Ophioderma > Ophioderma brevispina. The sequence continues at coordinate 20,320 of JAMKCH010034137.1, forward strand.
AACAACAAAATAATTATCCAAACAAAAGAGTGACCGTTCATGCGTGGTAACGTGAGAGGGCAATAAAAAACCTTTTTTAAAGCTGTAAGGATGTGCTCCTACACGACGGGGAGTAGGCGCTCATCATGATAACAAAAAATAATTATCACAAAAAGTGACCGTCATGGGTGGTACAATGTTCAAGGGTAGGGCTCAATCACGGCTTCACTGGGGTGGAAAACGTTAGCGTGCAATCAATTAAACTGTTAGGATTTAAAGTAAAAAGGCCACGCCGCACGCTCCTTTTCTGTTGCGAATTATAATCAAATGATTGAATTTAATTTAAGTTGCCGCGGGTATTACGAGGATCGATTAAAGGAACCATTTATGACAGGCATTTCGTCACTTGCTCTGAATTATGAAATATAAACATCGTTAATATATACGTAATCAACTTTGTGAAGTACTATACTTGACTAAGGGAATTATGATCTTGTATTATGCGCCAAGTATTTGAGATGGTATATAGTGCTAATAGTACAAACGTTAATCGTTGGTCTGTCAATATGCTATTAATTATATGGTGACCCAGTATAATATGTTATCCTTTATGATTTCTAGTATCTTGTTGTTTCATAATTATTTTTGACTACAAATTTTATTAGCCGTTCTTTGAGTTTGCTCCAAGGACACCCTCTTGCGTTTTTGTAAGTTTTTAACTAAGAATTTTATTAGCCGTTCTTTGAGTCTCTCGTTTTTCGTAAGTTTTGACTACGAATCCTACTATAGCCGTTCTTTTGAGTCTGTCTGCCAAGACACCCTCTAGCCGTTTTTCGTAATTTGAGTCTGCTCATTTTCGTAAGTTTTTGACGCACGAAGAATCTGCCGTGTTCGGAAGTTTTGACTACGAATTTTAGTAGCCGTTCTTTTGAGGTCTTTGTCTGGCCAAGACACCCTTTTGGTTTCGAATTTTAATTTGAGTCTGTCTCATTCGTCAAGTTTTTGACTAGATAAGAACTCTTGCCGTTTTTCTTAAGTTTTGACTACGAATTTATTAGCGTTCTTTTGAGTCTGTTGACAAGAGACCCTTTTGCCATTTCGTAATTTGCGGCTGTCTCATTTCGTTAAAAGTTTTTGACTACGAAGAAATTTTGCCGTTTTTCGTAAGTTTTTGACTACGAATTTCTTAGACGTTTTTGAGTCTTGTAGCGCAAGACACCCTCTGTTGCCATTTTTCAATTTGAGTCTGTCTCATTTCGTAGTTTGGATACGAAATAACTCCTCAAGATGGTGCCAACATCCCAATGAAAAGATAATGGTCCATTCAGGTACGCGTTGCTGCGAGTACCGGATGCGTAGATGCCATCTTGGACAAAGGGGGACGAACTCCGCCTACATTTCCAGCTTGCCAAGAATCAGGAGCGTTGTATACAGCAGAGATTCTCTTCCAGATGTACGACAACCCCATCAACAAGCTTACCTGAAGTTCCTGCATCCCGTCCTAGCCCAAGTTCAACAAGACTCAAACACAAGGTGTTTAAGTCGGAATCGCTATCAGTCTGAACTGTTTCAACGATTTGGAATTTTTTTCTCCCGGTCACCTGATGCAGAGTACTGTGCGGCAAGCGCCATACAGGCGAGCCGTGGAATGGGAGGGAATGGACCATCACCAGCATAGACCTTTCACGTCGGATGCTGGTTTCTTGTTCTCGTAGACGTAGATTTGGGGGCAGTTTTGAGCTCAGCCTTACACAAGGACAAATCTTAGCAGCACGCAGAAGGGAGAAGTTCGTCACTGCTGTTCTGAGTTTCTCCGAGAGGCCTGCCGACAAAGGTCAAGAGTCTGCCAAACAACATCAACATGAGGTTTTTTTGTTTTTTTAAGGCGAGTGGCGGTACTTTCAACAAGGCAGTTGTTTACCAGCGCAGTGACGGCCCAGTGACGGAAACTTCCCATTTGTTATGAGCCAGTTTTATTTTAAAGGGGATCTTGGACTTCTGGAAACTGAGTGGCAACAGGATCAACCTTGGGACTGGGAGCTGCAGGCACAGAAGGATCACCGTGGAGTCTGGAGCGCCGTGAAGTCCTACACTGATGCAGATGGGAAAATTCAAGCTTGGGAGATTGTCTTCATGTGACACACGAATCATGAGTCTGCCCATCAGCAATGCCGACTCGAACGAGTGTTATTCCAAGTAAACATCAATCAAGACCTGATCTCCGCAATCGAATGTGTCAACCACTGGCGAGGCCATTCTGTAATCAGGAGCGCCATGAGATGATTGCCACGCCAGTGACGATGAGAGAAGAAGTGCCACTGCCCTGATTTCAAGCCCAGCGAGAGGATGATGGAAGCTCTACAAGATTCATCTTTTTTATGATCACAAGAACTTATTGGTGATGTCAACTGTACATAAACGGTCTTCTCAGACAAATAAATGGTCTTCTTAAGTCTTTCTTCTTGAGTCTTTGTCATTCTTCTTCGTGAGTATTTGTATACAAAAGATAACATTTTATCGTTTGGTTATCCCTTTTAGACTACGAATTTTATTAATAGGCCGTTCTTGCGAGTCTTTGCAATTATTCGTGAGTAATTTGTGGCTGTCAGCCGTTGACATCCCGGTCTTATCAGGCCACATACACAGTCCTTTTAGGACAATTTGGCCAAATAAGATAATGAGTGTTTTGTGTGTGTGTTAATAAATAATAAATAAGACTAGAGAAAAAAAAAAAGAAAGAAAACAAACTAGATACAATACATAAATAATATAAACAACCTCAAATAAATAAAACAAATAAATAAACAAATAAAGAAATAATAACAAATAAATAAATAAACAAATAAATAAACAAACAAATAAATAAACAAATAAATATACAAAAATAGGAAATAGGTTAAAAAATCAGGACTAAATGAGTTTTTTAGTCAAAATAGATGCGCTACACATGCCGCATAAGCGCAAGTTTTGAAAAATTGGGCTACTTTGGTCATTGCCGCGCCTGGCGCGGTCTTTGTCGCGGGTAGGCGAAATTTTTGTTGGCTAAAACTGCATGCGACGCAAATTGTTGGATATGATAGTAAGTGCTGGGTCAGTAGTCGATGGGAAACAAAAGAATCCGTTAAACTATTTTCTTTGCATAGAGTGAATTATATTCAATATTATCAGTAAAAGGCCCATCATGATGATAACTAGAAATATGTATAAGTTTTGGCTATTATCCATTTCGTAATAAAGGCTGAAGGTATGTTGAGACGCATTGTAAGAGTTCGCTACTTTCCACTAATAACTCATTATAAGTGACCGCTTGAAATACTTCTAAGTCATCGTTTCCGTTTTCTTTTAACTAGGTGCACATGAAATGTGTCATATACTTTGTGGGCTGAAATACATGCTTGGTTGTGGTATTTGAGAGGGTTAAAGGTCCATGGCCCGATCGCTATAGCCTAGCCCCAGAAGCCCAGATTTTCCTGAAAGTGGGTCAAACATTTTGTATCAGAAGAAAGCCAACTATTTTTTCTTATTTTACCCTATGAAATCTTAGAGCCAAAGGATGTTGGGTTTTCAAGTTATGAGCGAAAATGTTACCCATTGGTCGACCAATCCAATAAATTGAAACAGTTAAGTACTCTATGGGGCTTACAAACACACGTGTTTTAGCTAAGCATCGAAACGGATGAAATATCGGCGCGGAAAAAAGTTACAAATGGGCTTTTGGATTGAAGGCCAACCTTCAAGATGAAAAACAGATTTCCTAAATCGGCCATCCCCTTTAAGTGCAGTATTGATGATAGTCCACCTGTGTATTTCTCGTCAAACGGCGTCAAACAAAGGGAAGTTTGTTTCTGGTAATGTACTCACGGTGTGTTGTGTTTGTATCATGGCTGTTTTATGTTTTTTTTTTTGGCTGTTTTTTGGTGTTTTTTTTTTAGTTGTTATTTTAAAAAAATTGGTGCGGACACACACGTGTGTATTAATCAACTTATAAGCGCTTATAGAGGGTACTAAAGTGAATCTTTGTTTAACATTACCCTTGTGTGTTTTATTCAGTCCTGCTTAAGTAAAGGGATTTATTGGTATGAATCGATCGGCACATATATATAAATGGAAATATCCCTAAATAGATTAAGGTGGCCTTCCTTACGAGCTTGCTCATTCGGTCAACCTACCAATGTATATTAAGTGTATTGTTAAATAATGTCATTCTGGTAAATAAACGGAAAACTGATAAACGTACCAGATGATTTTCATGACCATTGGAGTATTCATTGCGAAGAAAACACCCATTTTCATGCTCAATTGAGGAGCCGCATGTATTTTATTTACGCCGTTTGCCCACTGACCTCTCTGCTGGAGAATCGGGGCAGTGATCGAGAAGTTGAACCTTTGTCCTCCATTGTGAAAAACGGCAAGAAACCTGTAGTCGCTGCACGATCTTCAATGGCCCGTGTACGTCAATATTTGGAAATTTACTAAAATAAGGGAAAACGAAGAGGTTTTTTCAGGATTTTTTTATTTCCAACAGACCATTAATGAACATAATAAAGGAAATTTGCCGAAAAAATACACTGAGGAAATGTGAAAAATAAATACATAGCAGAGTATGTATAAAACCATAAGATAATGGCGTATTTGGTATAAATCAATATATAAAAATGAATGCATGCAATGAAGGAAGGACTGAATGAATGAAAGAAGGAATGGGGGGGAGGGAGGGCGGCAGGGGGGGAGGGAGGGAGGGAGGGGCGGGAGAGGGGAGGGAGGGGAGGGGAGGGGAGGGATAGGAAGAACGGAAAGGAAAGAGAAGGGAGGAGAAACAAGGGAGGGGAATGGGGAAGGGAGAAGGAGAGGGAGGGAGGAAGGGGAGGGGAATGGTGAGGGAAATGCGGGAAGTGAAGGGGAACCACGGGAGGGGGGACGCGGGGATATAAGGAGGGAGAGGATGAGAGAGGAAGAGGGGAATGGGGGCGAAGGGGAATGGGGAAGGGAGGGAGGAGGGGAGGGGAATGGGAGGGAGGCGGGAGGAGGGAGGTAGTGGGGGGAATGGGGAGGGAATGGGGGAGGGAGAGGGAAGGGAGAGGAAAGGGAATGGGGGAGGGGCAGCATGACTTCCCAATCCCCATCCCCCCTCTCCCTTCCCTCCTCACCTACACCTCTCATCACCTCCCATACCAGTCCAAGGTCCCCCATTTCGAACTCCCCGCCATGTACTACCTCTCCCAGACCATCTTCGCCACCGTCCCTTACCGTCCACAGTCCAACACGTCACCCCTCACTACAATTGTCACTGACCTTAACTTCCTTCCCTTCCTTCCATCACTCTCCTGACCCTCCACCTACCCATTCCCTACCTCCTTCCTCTTTTTTCTTTATTTTTTTAATATATAGTTATAATAAAGGACAAGTGGGAATTATCGTTATCCACCCTTTCGTTCATTCATTCATTCCTCTTCATTTCAGGCATTATTTTTTATATATTAGTTTATACAAAATACGCATTTTCTCATGTCTTAACATGCTTGCTATTATTTATGCATATAGGCCCCTATTTATTATAGTTCACATTTCCTCAATTTATGTCATTAATTTTTTCGGAAATGTCTCTTTATTTGTTCACTAATGATATGTTTAGACATATAACAATTCCTTGTGTGAAATAAACCTGTTATTTCCCTTATTTGAGTTAAATGCAAAGTTATTGTACAAGTGCCACTTTGCAGTAGCTGCAGTGAGAATCCTGTATGTGAAGTTTTATGTGAGTGCCTCCTTGGGAAAACTGGAGCGAGGTTTGCCAGAAAGAAAGAAGAAACTGACACACCACAATATGTTAGCTGCTAACATAACAAGTAAAAGCTAGTAAATGATAGATCCCCGGGATAGTGATCTTTGGCTGAGTTATAAAAAAATCGTAGCATTATAGTAAACATAGTGTGATGTGTCAAGTTCATATTAAATTTAAACACAAGTTCCGACCGACCCGAACGACCCTAATATTTTTTTCCCGCGGCAACAACTTGTCTTCAGATCATCTGCGAGATTGGGCCCTTCACACTGGGGAGGTCCCGGCAATGATATTTTGGTGTGTGTGCCCACCCAGGTTTTCACAATAGGGCTAAGGAACTTGAATCTAATGAATTTGGGGGTAAAAGTTTGGGTCTCTGGCACTTGAATTGGGTAGTTTTTTCTTAGACACAAGGGTGTGGAGCTTAATTGTCATCAAATTTTTAGATAGTGAAGTAAACAGCTCTTAAAACGGGCGAGAACAGAATCTGGGCCAATAAAAAAGGGGCTGGCTCTGCGGGTCTCTGGAACTTACTTAAATTGAGGGTCTTAGGGCAGGCACATATGCATCAGCCGACAGCGACACTAAATTAGGAATATTTATTAAGTCATCATAACAATACAACAAGCTTACACGGCGCCCCCCTATAAAACATTCAAAAACTAATTTTATATGATTTGGTAATTGATTTACAGATTTTATCTGTAATCTAAACATTGACCTAAGCTTTAGAGGCTTTACGCCTCATTATCAATATTTACCAATACCAATAAAATCATTTAAAGGCAATCTCAATGTTAAAACGGTCATTGAATAAGAGTGCTCACCAAGTTCGGGACATGATCAGCTTGTATCGTATGTAAAGAAATGTCATTAAACCCATGTTACAAACCCAGACACTGTCACATGACATCGAGACAGTGTTATTTCTGGTTGTGGTTTTGCATACACGGCATACGGTACACAGACATCAACCCAGCCATAAAACAAGGAGTGAATTAAAGCAGTATTTTATTTTTACTTGAAAGCCATTCAGTTCGCTAGTAATAAATCATGGAGCGGCAACTTGATAGTCATCTTGAAGAAACGTAAGCCTTGCTACTTTAGTCTTAAAGAGACATGGAGTAAATAAATCAAAATTTCAAAATTTCATAAAATAACAAATGGTGTTCTGGATAGATATTACTATCCTGTTAAATATGACATGGCAACACATCTCGCAGATTAGAACTAGTGAAGATTTTTGAAAGAAAAGATTTGGCAAAGCAAGCCTCTACTGCTACCTACCACCATTCACACTTGCCCCAGTAAAAAAAAAATGAGTAAAAAACAGAGAACAGAAGGTTTGCTACATCCCCTAGTCCTAGTAGTAACTAGGACATTCGAATCCATTTATCATTAGCACTGGGTTATTATCGAACGCTGATTCTAATGTCCTAGTTCGTGTGTATTGAAGAGTGGACATTAGGGTATTGAATGAACTCAAAAACTTGCAAGGTTACAGAGACCAAAATACCGCCATTATGAACTCAGCATGCATTTATGTCAATTCTTGCAATGCTTACATTACTGGACATACCATGGTTTTCCAATGTGATTTTTTATATATTTTTTTTTTGTTTTATTTAATATATCACCAAATTGTAAATTCGAGAAGAAGAAATAGGAGGGAGCGATTCTCAACCAGCAGAATTGAAGTCCAGAATGAAACCGGAAGCATAAATGATGAGGGTTAAAGGTCGTACACACGTAACACAAATTGCACACCACCGATGAACAAAATTCGTTTCCAAACACAAATTCAGACGCCGCCGGCCAAGCCCATACCAAAAAGTAAACTAAAAATTGAGGCGGTATATGTGGGTATTAAGAATTTATGAGTGCCTCTAGTAAAAAAAAAAAAAGGTTTGGGCCTTTCCAAAAGTGAAGAGTTGAGCTAGGTCATAATAATCGGATAATTTTGAAATCGGCCTAACAATCAGAAATAACCTTGCCTTTTTTGTCTTAATAAAACATGAAGACGGCTACTAAATTTGTGATTCTTGCTACCATCGTTGACTAGTCCGTGGAAATACGGCCACATAAACCACCACGTCGAATCCGCACGTGAGAGCAAAAAAAAAGAGTGACAGGTGCACACAACAGAATCGGTACTAGAGACTTCTCTTCGAAGCAATTTACACAAACACGGCCCACCAAAAAAAAAACAAGCATGGACGAAACCCCTTCGGTAAAATGGCATCTAGTTCAATCTTTTTTTTTTTTATAAAGAAGGAGCGCCCCGGACAAAAAATTTGGCTTAGATATCTCCGCACAGAGGGTGTTGTGGCTCTTAGATCTTGTCAAGGAAATATGGAATCACCGGCGCAAAAACACCGAATGCGTTGCGTGTTCGGCCAGTGGGTGCTACTAATCACGGTGAGTCCTAGCGATTTATCACGATACGGTTTGTGAAGGTAATAAAGAGCAGACCTCCCAAAAATGGCTATTTTCCCGAAATAGGTAGTGAAAATTGACATCAACAATACTCTATGAATCATGATCATCATGCTTGCATGGACGTACTTGAGGGTGCGTAAAATAAAATTAAAGATGAAGTTATCCTTCTTTGCCAAAGTTGAACTTCGCTGAGGTCAGGAAAAAATGGCTCTTAAGTCATTTAATCGCAACGTCTGTAACTCAGTACCTTAGTCCTGAGTCCATGTTACTGTGGTAACTATACATCCCCTATCCATTGCATTTTGGGAGTGCGAGTTGCAAACCGCGTATAATTTTTCACCTACAGCAGTCACAAAATGTGTATCGATGTGTTTTACCATGTGTAACCAAAACGTAAAAAAGCTCGGGCTCGCCCAGTTGGATAATTAAAATCGGCCGGACAATGCAAATTTTCGCTGGGGTAACAAATAACAAAAACGGAACGAGTTGTCGGGACCATTTGAGCAGTATAATGTTTCTCGACTCGCCAGGTTCATTAACTTCCCATTGTGCAAACAATATTAGCACTCGGAGTTGTGCATTACTACTGCGATGTTTTAAAATTAAAAAGGTCAACGTGTATTAGCACTACCCCCACAAAGCGGACCCACGTGGCAACGCTATCGTGACGCCCAATTTGGGAAAGGAAAAACTTATTATGATCTTTGCATTTCTAAACTATCTCAACAAACTAAATGACTGACGATGTTCATGGATGTCAAAGATCATTTTATATTCGATGAGCCTTGGGGAAAATCAACGACGGAGTGTTAATTTTGGGGTTGGGGTAATTTTCCATACGGCTTTCATGGCCTTGGGCGGTACTAATACCAACAGTATGCTGTAAATTACGCTGGTGCCCTCTGTGCCTTGGGTTCGGCTTATGGCTCGTGGTGAGACACCATGTCGCAAGGAACCATCGTAGCTGTAAATGCAAATGTGACAATTGCCGCAAGCAAGTGGAATATTGTCCACACAATACGATTAATCTGATCACTCCCATCGGCACCCCAATGATTTCCCGGCTGCACAATTTATGCGAGGGGGGCCAAGGGAGAGTGATCACTATTCTTCTTATTGCCTTGTCCACACCAAGCATGGTGAATTAAAATGGCGTATTGTCGCCCAATTTCCCTTGATAACGGTCAAACTTTTATCAGATACAGCTAACATTTATATTTTATACAACAGCACAAAAACCAAAGAAAAATAAAGGGGTGGGGTAACAAGAGGTGGTTGAGATTATTGTCAGGGTTTTCTGCAGGCCAAACAGAGCCAAAGCGTGGCAAAGCTAGAAGTACACGGACTACCACCGCAGTGAAAGGGGGTCTTCTAGCATAGGGCAGGGTCTGAAAGAGGGGTGGGGGTAAAGTAGTGGAAGCGTGGTGAGTGCAGTGTTTCTTTTTCGGAGTTCTCTCGAATTTATAATCCGGGACAGTTTTTGGCGGGGGGAAGGGGTCCGGCCCCTATTAAAATAGTCCAGTTCGTTTGATGGGGAAAAAGAAAACATACACAGTGATTTTTTTTAGGCCTCCTATATTTATTAGTAATTACAAACACCACACAAAAAAAACACATACACACATATACATAGGCACACATACATACCACACACACGCATACTATAATGTACACACATCACACACACACATACACACCATTTTTACATTTATAATAGCCTATTGGCCTATAAAAACTCATCTGACTTTGTTCAACATGTTTCACGCCAATGACGCAACTTAAAAATTTTCTTTCGGCTTTAGAAAAAACAGTGTGCCTAATTAAATATCTGTGAATGAATCGCCGTGAATATATAGCTCATATATTCAGATGACGTCATATTTTGTTTCAATCGACATCGTGTCACTTGTGCCAGCACGTGTTCATGCACCAAAAACTTCACAGTCAGCCCAACCGGGCGGCTGCGGTTGGTCCGTGTAAACATCCGGTTGCCAGAAATTTAACACGAGGTAAAGCACCCGACGTCCAGTTTATTTAAACAACAGTACAGCACATCGACATGGAAGGAAACCAAAAACGTTGTGTGATGACCAGTAGGAGCTTTTGAAGCAGATCATGAACATTAATGGTAGAATAATGTGACCTCTATTGGAATACCATTCGAATACCAATCGTCGGATGTAATTTCACACATTTCGAGAAAAAATAAAACTGGCGATGCAATGCAAAAGTCTAGTACTTTTTCGGCAATCGTCTTCGAACAAAATCAAGTCACTTTCAACCCTCCGATTTTGAAATAGAAAACCTTCGGATCGACACTGATGTGGCAAGTCTCTCTGGGTTTAGAATTAATGATTACACTAAATATTAAAGCAGTTTAATGATAATACTAACAAACCTTCAATGAAATATCGCAAAGGTGAACACTACTTGAATTTTCGAAATGGCTGCCGGCTGTCTTAACGGCTTCTTGTCGTCTGCTGCAATTTTCACCGTGAATGAAGTAAGGACGCCACACTCGGGGGGTGCCTGTTTGCGCTAAAACATGAGGAGATTTACAGAACTGCAGAAGGAAGAGGAAGACCCCCAATTTTTCTCGAACCACGGTTTTTTACATATGGAATGTTTACCAATGATATTTAGATCACACCTGAAGTGATACGCCGAACACGCCGTCGTCTTAATATGTAAATAAGAGATGATTTCGTACTTCTGTCGTGCACGACAGAAAGTCATTTACATTTATGGTTTTCTATTCATATCATGGACGGTTAGGATAGCATGAATAGCAAGCAGTTCAAAACAAGGTTTGCGGTTTTCTTTTGTACTTGTTTGTTCATTAAATAAACCTTCAGAACGTTCTCGGTAGGTGTCTACAACCGTCCAGTGAAATTTGAGAAA
>JAMKCH010034138.1:0-15208 GCA_023653785.1 Ophioderma brevispina
TTACCCCCCTACAACGACCCCTGGATGACCTTTGACCCCAAAATGACCCCGCCAAATCGTGACACAAACCCTTGTATGTCCGAGCTCTACCACCACACCAAATTCATATGTAAAAGGACGGTGAAACCATAGCGGACAAACCACCAAAGTTGATTTTTTTAGTAATATATATTTTGACCAAATGGTGTCAAAGGTCACATCGGGGCCATAGAGGTCAAAAAGGGCACATGGGTCATCATAGTTCATTCTCCGCATAACCAGTAAGAGTCCCTGGACCAGTAGCTACCAGTGTTTCCTGTAGTTTTGTCATAGCATTTTAGTTTCAGACGTGTTTTATTATGTTGATTGACAAATGGGGTCAAAGGCATATAGATGTCATTTAGAGCCACTTCTATATAACTAAATCTGAGACTTGGGTCCAGTGGTTTTTTTTACTACGTGTGAAGGTAATCGGCAATGTACACTAAACAGTTACATCACAACTCCAAGTTACCACGGCATGCATGCGTGACAAAATGATTCTGTAATGCCGCAAGCTTGATAACAATCGTATCTGCATCTCCTTTTACCGTCAATATCATTGACGCTTGGTTGCACACGTAATAAGCTATCAGAGTGGGTCATGATATACTGGTATCAGACAAATTGTCTTTGTTAATCCGAGGTTTGTTTAAAAAAAATTCCTCTATTAATTTTCGTATGTTTCATCAGGCCACTTTGAGGGGAATTCCTCTATCAAAAATAGAGGATTTTATTGACAAATTTTGCTGACCTTATTGAACAATTTTAAGGATATCTATCAAAATTAATGAATTTCTGGCAAATGTGTTCCAAAGATTTCCACTTAGTATTGAAATGCTTACCGCCACTTATTTCAACATTTTCCTCCTCCGCTTTTCAACGAAGCGGGATATTAAAAGGTAAAAGTCGAATGTTAGGCCAATCATGTAGTGGACCACACCGGTCGTCACAAATATCTAAAACCCGTCAAAAGTAAGCAACGTGTTTGCCGTCCCAACTCGCAATAGAATGTGTAGGTTACTTAAAATATGCTGAAGTAAATCCCAACGCTGTCGCAGTGAATACCCTCTTTTGTTTATCATATTTATAGGACTGAATATTTATATCTATAACATCTAATATATTACAGTGCCTTTCACCTTTCATCAAGACCACTTATAATTCCAGAACTGGTTTTCCAAACCATTTCTGAATCTGTTATCCAAACTGGACTACTGTCAACGTAGTGTTACATAGTTTAGAGGAACAGCCACCTGGGCATTGGTGCTACATTGTCGCTGCAATGTCCAGTGTATCGAAAATAGCCAACAAGACTTAATCATGACAAACCAGATAAGGTTTCGCTCAGTCATACACCAAAAGTTGTTTCTCAAAGACCTCCAAAAATACCACAATAACATAACTATAAAAAATCTAACTTTGCCGTCGACACCAACACCAACAACCACACAAACCCAACTTTTCACTATGCATAGTCAGTATAAATGCCATAATGGGAAAAAAGGCTTGTCTTCTGCAAAGGACGATACCACGATACCAAATTTGCTAAGGTAACGGACTTAATATTTGAAGTTTGTGCTTCACTAAGTAGGCAAATTTACTTTTGGCTGAAAATATTTGAGACTTGGTTGCAAAATACCCGAGTTATTAACATAACCGAAGTCTGATCTCAAGTAAAACAACTTCTTTTGGTGTCATCTCTATATAGCCGGGCTACCTCATCCATGGCAATTTGTTCCCCTAAATCTACTCAAGTCAAATAAACTCGCACTTGTGTTTGATCTCGGTCCCTGGTAAGCCCTTGGTAAGCCCTTGGTAGATTGGTAACACGATCACCATTTAATTTTCGCCCGAAGAACCCCCCTAAACCGGTTAATAGTGCACACATAACCAATAGCATTCGGTAAGAAAGACGACAAGCAAAGCATCAAATGATGTCCAAACTTGTACAAAAGTACAAAAGTTCCTCCAAACTGACTCCTGTCACTAAAATTCAAAAAACAAAACCTAACGCGAAGCACCATAGCTCCAGAACAATTTGCCGAATTTTTTGCGAAAAGGACATAAAACGGCACGACTAGTTTCGCAAATAAGAAGCCGACATATATCACGCCGCTCTCGATGCAATAATCCATCATTCAAATGAATTGATGGATTAAAAATCATGTGACCACATTTTAAATTGAGTCGCCTACGGGGTCCTGAAAGCGGTGAAATGGCACAATTTTGGTCGGGGTATTTTCCACTTTTTTCAGAATGTAACCAGGCTGGCAACCCAAAAGACTGACCCGAACTAGAAAAACTATTTCAATGAAAACCTGGGCACTGATCTAGCTATATTATATTGATGTTAATACCTTGTTGTGGTGTACCCCCCTTTTGGTAAGTCTCTTGATTTGTACACCTGTTTGTACACCACAAATCACCACAGACGCCATATAATGCCAACTAAACACATGGCTAACCTAATTTATTGTAAGGTAAACAACTCCTGAAATCAAATTCTTTTTGAAGGTGTATAATTTCACCCTTACCATTGACCACCTGGAGAATTTGGTTGAAATTGACCAAGCATTTAGCATTAGTTGCAATTTAAAATAATCAAAGAATCCCCTTTAAGTGGCCGATTGCATTTTGACCCAATTTGATTCACCCAAAAGATGTTACCCATATAGTAAAGTCTCATGTAGCGAAGGAAATTTTGCATATCCAATGTACACTTGAAGCGATGCAGCAATTACGCATATTTAATTAGATCAATTGCATCAAAACAATGCCCCTTTAATTGATCCACTTGCACTTTGACCGCAATTGTGATTCATACACAAGATGTACGGCATAGAAGACATAGAAGTCCTCAGTATGCGAAGGATTTTGCATCTCCAAGGTACAATTTCAGTGATACAGCAATTATGCATATTAATTAGATAATTGATATCAAAAAATGCCCCTTTAATCGGCCCCGCCCAACATGCACTTGAACTTGACCCAATTATGAGCACCCAAAAGATGCATGGGATAGTATTCTTTCATGCCAGGCGAAGGAATAATTCGTTGCCTATCCTGTGTACGGTTTCAGAGATACAGTAATTACGATATTTAATAGCTCATTTGCATACCTTAAGCCGCATGTATCACACACGCTTCAATTGCAAAAAAAGTGCGCACCATGATAAGCTTTCATGCAGTGAAGGAATTTTCCGTATCCATGTACCGTTTCCATATTATAGCCAATTCGCTGTTTCGCAAAATATAATTAGCTCATTTGCATACTTAATTTGCCCCGAAATACGACCGAATCTAATCAGTTCGAGAACTTTCCAGCCCGCTACCATCCACCAAGTTACCTCATCATACGCCTTACGGAACTCCAGAAAACTTGTACACAGCCTTGCGGGAAAATTTTCGTTAAGTATGCAAATTCGTACTTAATTTGCATATTTTACGCCATAAATTCTAACTCAGGTCGAGTCGAGAATAGAAGTCGTGGACCCGCTTCTTTCCCCAAGTTACAGATCATAGCCCTACGGAACTCCAGATAAATCGTACACAAGGCCGTGAACACGGACGTCAGGCAATGCCGACAGCATGACAGACGACAGACAGACAGCCAGGACAGACGGACAGGACAGTGGACAGACAGAAAGTGATTACTAAGTCTCGCCGAAAAAAGGTTCAGGCGAGACAAAAAATGGTCAATATAACAAAATAATGTCTCTGTTCCCATTGTTTTGGATTCGACAAGAACATTATTTATTTGATAAGAACATGTGATATTTAATATTGTTTACTGTACTTTCAAAATATATTAAAATAACTAATACTAGAATTCGCGGTCTCGGCTTTCGCGCTCGCTATATTCAAAGAATATATAGCTGTGGGCCGCCCCATGACCTTTGACCCTGGCACGTGACCTTTGGTCTCATCAACATATGAGGGATCGCAATGGTGCCAACTATGACAAAAGTTTGGTTTCCAAGTGAACTTCAAGTTTTCAATTTAGATCAATTGTACATTTTTAGCCCATTTTTTCAACTTGACCCACATGACCTTTGACCTGTCAACATGACCGTTGACTCATCAAAATTGAGGGATCCCATTGTTGCACCGATGACAGAAGTTTGGTTCCAATTGAAGTTAAACTTTTCATTGAGGTCCATTTTTAAAAAAAAACTAAAATTTTTGACACACACAAAAACACACCACAACATCACACACGCACAAACGGATGCTAAGTGGTCCTGCCAGCTATAGATGGCGGCCCAAAAAAAGGTGTTCCAATGATGATGAGAATGTGATTACGGATATTTTAAACAAACAATAAAAAATTGTATGTTATGTGAACATCGATTTCGTAGCTCACTCGGTATATACATGTTAACCACACTTTTTTCCCAAAGCATTACGCCTAGAATGTGTTTTGAAAAGAGTCGGAAACCATACATATAAACTTTGATGATTCATTACAACACTTGGAATTAATGGGACACGCTACTAGAAATCCAAGGGAGGATCTTTATTTCAACCACATCACGCCAGCGCTAGACATCTTAAGCAATGATTGCATCAAGCAAACATGTTGTGCAGAGGCCTATTTGTCATTCATTTGGACGGTGGAACATTGAGATTGTTGTATGGCTCGCTGAAAGGAGCAACTTGGTGGTACAATTGGAAATAGCGCAACAGATTTGATGCGATATGGAACGAGCCATATTTACCCACCCGACATTAACTTTTGATCACGTGGGACATGACATTCCTGTAGGACCAGCAGACTTAAAAGCAGGAGGCATATTCACATTGGAGTTCCAGTGGATACGGATAGAGTATTTCTTAAACAACATGACCAGTGTGTTGTCTGGGTGATGACGCAGACGTCGAAAAATTCCAAGTTTGGAGGCGATTCATAATGAGAATTATTGCAATATGGAGTGACCGAACATGGACATGACAGAGCCTTCAACACGGATCGCAATCCTGTCCGTGAACCAAGAGAACTTAGAAAGTAGTAGGACAGTAGCAGGTTATTGAAACGTTGAAACATGTTCCCAAACCACAAGTCCGGGCCAGCAATGGCAAGCACAATGTATTAAGGCCCATATCACCTGACCTCAGTGATCAAGAAAAACATGAGAAGAATTCTTCTGCAAATGGGGGTTAATTCGTGCCAATGATACCTCCATACAAAGATTCAACAAAATATGGTGGGCAGAGTCCTACCGAAGGGTCGTCTACACACACTAAATGAAACAATCCTGTACTTGGCCACTAACTGCCGCATGAGCGCAAATGGCAAAGCATTCTCTCCATTCATCTATGTGAGAACGACACGACACAGCTTATAACCCTCCTTGAACTATATGAAGAACTCGGGATGATTAGAAACCGAACAAAAACTTCATTTGTGGTGTTTGACAATAGTATGCTTAGTAACCATCAAAGAGAGGAGACGAGTAGTCCAGAGAAACCACAAGTGGCACCCGTTTCTAAATTGGGCGGAATTTTATACAGCGATGCCCAACGGCAGTTTGAGAGCCATCCTAGGCTTCATGCATAGCGAAACTGTTGAGGACCGTAATATCAACTACCAAGTAGCACCACAAGATGGTTCCCTATTTGCAGATTACGTAGTACCCGATGATTTTATGCGACGGATACAATTGCGAGTGGAAGCACTTATGCCCCAGGAAGAGCAACCACCTGAAGAACCTGAACCAGAGATCGTAGAAGAGGAACCAGAAATAGAAGATATTTACCATTCCTAAGAAGACGAAGGAGGGTAGATCTTGGAATGCCAGAAGTAGTTGTTAGTGTAAGACAAAGTAGAGCAAGTGTAAATTACAAGGAATAAATCAAAAGCATGAACATCACACTTCAAAGAAATATAACATTCAAAGATTCACACGACTCGTATAAAAATGAATTATATAGGAAAATAGATAACATAAGGATTGTACTAAGGCCGGGGTCACACGAACGACGACATCGCATTTACTACATAAATTTTGCTGTCGTAATTCGTGTGACCGGAATTTATTACAATAATGTCGTCGTCGCATTAGAAAAAGTGAACGATGAGAATTTCCGTCGTTGAGTTGGAATTTATTGTAGTAGATGATTAAGTTCTGCAGTAAAAACCTGTATGACCGCATGTCGTCGTTGTAATCATGTATAACTGCTATATGAAATACAGTGAGATGCATGATATCCCATATCGTAGTTAATTACGACATTGTAGTTAATGCATGTCGTAATTCATGTGACCCCATTTGATTTGATGGTGATAATCCAATGTCGTAATTAAGTACAACATTGAATTTATTGTAGTAAATGGCATGTCGTCGTTCGTGCGACCCTGGCCATAGCATTTCATTAGGGTGTTCCGCTTAGGACAGTATTGTGTTAATATGGAGATTAAGCTGAATCGTACCTGGGACATGTGGTGGTTATGAAGTTAACTTTAATAAAAAGGAAATACAAGACATGTTTATAGTGTGGCACAGACAAAAGCTTTAGGTATGCCATTTGCTCAAACACCAGTGATCAAATTGTACTTTTTCTCCACTGTGTCAAAGTACTTTATAGGATTATATGGATTAACTCAAGCCAACTTCAGCCGCCATTTTCAAAATGGCGTTAGGGACCAATTATTAAGGATGTTCCATAGACAATTTCCAGATGAGTGTTCCGCTAAGGACATTGTGTTATGACTGGAAATTAACTGAATCGTACCTGGGAACAATGTTGGTGACTATGAAGTTAAAGTTAATAAAAAGAAATACAAAGACATATTTGTAGGGGCACAAAACCCAGTTGACCTGAGACGAGTATACATAACATAAGATCGGAAGCAAAGGCTGTGATCATTGTTAACAGCTCGAGCGTATTGAACGTGGTCTGTTTCGGCTTGCAATGACTGGGCCAAACGTCAGGCGCTGTGAGCGCTTAAGTTTTCTATGAGACTGGGATCCTGGAAATCGGGCCATTTTACCAATATGTGCTTCCATTCATGAACTAACAAGAAAATACTCGTTCTTAAGAAAGTTCACATTAACACTTATGGGTTTGGCCATGTCAACAATCGCTTACTGTCATAAGACATTAGTCAAAATATAAAAAAGTCCCCTAATTAGATTCCTTTTCTTTTCACAAAATCTGAGTTTCGAAATAAACTGCACAAGTTGTTTTTCAATTCTCATGAAAATGAAAGATAGAATTCACATTTTAATGATCTCAGTATATTTTGAAGATAAAATCCAAGATGTCATCAATAGAATCGATGTCTGAGCCAATTCTATCGACTAGTCGACAAATTGCGCGTACAAAAGTGGGGTCATTTCAAGTCATTTCATGGCCTATATGCAACAGTCACGTTACTAAACTGTGTTCAAGACTTTAAGAGAACAACACATGTGTGAGCACCATTATTTTCAAAAAATAGCCCCCAAACTCACAATCTTGAGGTTATACAATTGAATTTGTATTGAATAAGATCACTGCTCTTCCCCATCAGTCGAGGAATCGGCTGAATAACATGACAATACCGTACCAGACCCTGCATCTGCAAACATCCTTGATTACTGCGTCGAATCTCTGTTTGTCTACTCGTCTCAGTTGATCAGCTGCATTGAGAGCACGTGTGGTCCAGGGAAAATTGAGGACTCATGATCATTATTGTGAGTCTGCGCCCCGCCATGGCCAACGTGTTTGTGTCCTTGGGCAAGACCTTTATCTCGCTTTCTCACTTCACCCAGGTGTAATGGGGAGCTGTTAGGGGTAGTCTACTGTGCGCCGTTTAATGCGCCCGACGGAATTTTCAATATGTGACACAAATGTGATTTATCCTATTGACAGCGGAGTAAATGTAAAGCTCTTTGAGACGTGGGTAAAGCGCTATATAAATCTTGGCATTATTTATTTAATTTTATTAGAGTTTGAATGAGAATGACCAGTGAAATTTCCACCAAAATTTTTTTCTTGGACAATGGACACAGTCATCTTCGCATTATTTCAGCTGTAAGTCCAATGCCAAAATGATCCTATTCAATTCTGACATGTTGTAATTTTTTCCTGGGGTTATCTTAAGAGTAGATATTTCCAGCCCTCAACTACAAGGGTGCCACAAAATGGTGCACTGCAACAGTGCCCTGTTAATGTGAAAACAATAAAGTGATGTGACGTAATATTTACATCATATCACAAAATGAAGTCTTGGCTTTGAATACCGTTTACCATCAGCATCCGATTTGGTTGTTGCCATTCAGAAGATATGGCTGTATTCCAAGAGAGGGTGGGATACCAATTGTGCCACTTTCACAGAATGGGATACACCATGTTGATAGTTATAGGACTTATTGATTTAGGATTTTACATCATAGCCTGCAACTGTACATCGAAAGAGTTCCGTTATCATTAATAGTCATGTGCAATTTCAATTGATGTACAGAACTATGGGTATTTGTATATCATTTTATTTCAGGAACAGAAGTTCATTTTCCAGAACTCTAACGAACTTGTGTTATATAGCAAGATGTTCAATTATATTGTTTGAATTAATGTCTCTGTTTTCAGCTGAGTGTGCTCTATTTTTTTATGTTCTTTACTTTTCTGAAGTCTTTCTTCAGAATATTTCACAGAAAAGAAACCATTGATTTGAAGCAACAATAAAAAAAGATCAAGCCTTATAACTGTGTGAGATTAATTCTTTAGAATCAATAACGTGTCTTATCAACATCCATAGCGATGCATGAGTCCGATTGTGTTAAGTGCCCATTCTGTGAAAGTGGCACATTGGTATTTCACCCCCTCTTGAATATTTGCATACTCTGGATTGCAACACCAAATCGATGCTGTAAACAAGTATTCACAAGCCAGACTCCATTTTGACACATACACACCTCTACACCGCACAACGGATTGCAAGTGGTCCGCTGCCACTATGCTGGCGGGCCAAAAAAACAATCTCCGTGGAGAGGAATGGAGCCATGTTGAGGTTTAGTATACAAATAGTACTGCTCCTGAGAAATGGTGGCGCAAAATAACTACCCGAGGTGACTGGAGACCGTCCAACAATAACCTACCCGAGGTGACTGGAGACCGTGGGCCGACTATTTTCCCGAGAACGAAGGTCGAGGGAAAAAAGTAAGGCCCACGGTCTCAGTTCCACCGAGGGAGGTATTTTGTACCATTTCAGAATATAGAGCAGTCAATATTTGTTTTATATAATATATAAAATATTTCACTCATTTGAAAAACATGCCAAGTCTCGTCAAGATCGGCTGCCACCCATGCACGCAACTCATTCACATGTTCATGTGAACTCAAAGCTAGTCAGTCTAGTCATGGTTCAATCCATCGCGGGCTCTCTCCCACAAATTTCTCAAGGTCTGAATAACGATTGTTTTACGGTATACTCTATCTACAGACATTGATATTTCTCATTTTGAGTCAAAAATTCAACAGAAAATTGCCAACGGTGTGCTGTGGGTGAAAATTGTTAAAAAAAAAAAAAAAAAAAAAACAAAAAAAAAACCCAAAAACGCAGATATCAAGCAGAAGATGCAGTGTCAGAGGGTCAATCAACGGTGAGGCTTATGGGCGATGCAAGATACCATTTGCAGGGAAAAAAGTCCATAAAATGAACATTTCCGTGACGGGGAAATAGTAGCTTTTTATGGGAACTTTTTTCCCTCCTGTGAAATTTTGGGGCGGAAAACTAGTCTCAATATATTAGGTCATGTGATTAAGTATCACCAATACAAATACAGAATTTTTTTTATTTTTTTTATGTGTTTTTAATATACAATACTCATGTTAGAGGGAAATAAGGCACACTATTTTACCTGATGGGTCGGGGGTATGGCTGTGGGACTATCCCCCCAAAGCGATAGGTGAGGGGTGATAGGCCGGTAGCAAGTACAAGGGAAGTAGTGTGCCCTATTCCCAATTATAAACCATGTAGTATTGTGTGATTACATCTCACTGTGACTTTGGGGACAAGGGTATCAGGGAAATAAAATAATTATTTTTTTCCCTAGGAAATAGCACGTTGTAGTAAGAGGAATCAGCCAATTGACAGAGCATGATTTTGTTCATGAATATTACGAGCGTGAATTAAAATGCAATGTTTGCAAAAAGATACACAACAAGGAAGTTATGATATTAAATTTCTGGTTTGTAAGGTCCGAAACTTGTTCCCAAAAGCTGAATTTGTCCCCTTGTACAAAACACAATGATACTCGATCATCCCATGCTGCACATGAATAAAGGACCGTCCTGTAAAGAAGAGCTTCGAATGGCTTTTAAATGGTGGAACGAGTTATTTTGGTTAATTGGAGACAATCACCACAAAATAATTGGAAACAGTTTTGTTGATTTTTTATGTGCCCCAGGGTCACAAAATGGCCACACCAACAGTCATGTAAATTTGTTTTTGGACCCCATGGGGCAAGGGATGAATTCACAGGAAATTTATGAAACAGGTTTTGCTGACATGACAGATATGGTACTAACACAAAGAATGTTAACAACAATATTGCCATTTGTGTAAAGGGGGATTTCGTGATCACAAAACCTCGTCCCCCCAACTTACCTAAAAAAAGTTGAGATTTTTAATCATCTGAACCGTTAGCCTTCGTTAATTCATGTCTACCAAAATTTGGGTCGTACTGTAAGAAATTGAAATGTATTTCTGTCCGTTACGGACAGAAATTACAAGGCATAGTGGCCTATGGGGACTGTGGGAAACACGCATTTGCGCACACAAAACCGCAAAAGATCGGGATAACTCAAATTTGTGAATAAGCCTTTCTCAACGAGATGCTAGGAAACATGAATAAAACAGAAGGTTGCTGGATGGAATCACAAAATTCACCTTTAATTCAAAATTGAAGATAAAAAGAACGCAAGATGCACAGAAAATTCACCATTTTTTAAAACTAATAACGGTAAAGTATGAGGTTATTTCGGTTGAAAAACACATGCACGGACATCAAATTTTTTTGGGGGGAATATTCATATGGACCATCCCCCCTCATCAAAATATTGGGGGGATATAAGATTATGCATATGCACACCAATCTTAACAGTTACACTATATTCAAAGGATATAAAGCTGTGGGCCACCAGCCTATCTTGGTTAATTTTACACTTTGTGCCCCTTCATTCTTGACCTCACATGACCTTGACCTTGTGAACCTTTTGAAGTGCTAATGTATGAAAGGTTGGGTTCCAATTGATCTTCAACTTTCACATTTAGGTCAATTTTTCAAGACAGGTTTACAGAGATACATTAAGGTGGTTTTAATACCCACTTAACGTCACTCTTGTAAGCACGTACATATACACACACACCACACGCCACAACAGATTGCTAAGTGCATGGATGAATAGCTAATCTCAATAATAACCCAGTATCGTCTACCTTTCTGTAATGATGTTGGCATTCCCAATTGCCTGAGTTGTGGTTCCATGTTGTGGGGAACTGTTGCAACGGTCCTTCTCAAGAGTCACTGAACGTGTGGCTTTGTTTACTGAACCGGCAAAAATTCTGGTTCGGAATATTTTTTAAACCACCTGCAACAAAGCACAATTGAAATATGATGCTCATTTTCAAATTAACACCAGAGAATAAAGGGCATTTTCGTGATTTCGACTTTTATCATTGATCATGGATAAATGCTTGATAAACGATTATTCAAAACATTTGAGTTGATTCCAAATTTGGTTTTTGTGTTATGACAATTGCTTCACGTTTCCCACGGTCCCAAGGCTACTGTGCTGTAATTTCGTCCGTTACGGACAGAAAATACCAAAATGCGGCATTCGTACAGATGCGACGAATTGCGCATGATGGACAATTGGGCACACATGGATTACTAAGGCTAAAACGGTTAGATGATATAAAAATTCAACCACAGGCCCTGAAATTCGTCGGATTCTGCGAGAACCTATTCAGGTCCTCGCAAAAGGACCTTTGCGAGAACCTGGAGAACCTTCAAGTTCTCCGCTTTTAAGTTCTCATAGAAGGAGTTTGCGAGAACCTAACAAAAACCACTCTCAATATTGAAATAAAGAATGGGCGTGTACTAGTCTTAAATAACACTAAAAGGAACTCATTCCGTGATACCCCTGGATAGGATTTTATTTAATACTTTTTGAATTTTTCCAAAAATTTCATTGAATATTTATCGGTATACATATCAAATGGGATAATATAACTTTTTTTCTAAATTTTGCATATTGTTGCCTAAAATTATTAAATGAAAATTGCTGGAAATGACATTACTTACACATGGAATCAAGGGTCTTTGTAATGTTTTTTATCTAGGCACCGGAGTTTGCGCAAAAAATCACGAATTTTTGGGTCTATCACGATTTTGTTGGTCCATCGCAAATTTTCACGATTTTGTAAAAAAACACCTTTTTTAATGTTAATTTGCCAATAAACAAACACAAACTGATTAGGAAATAATTATTATGGCAAACGTCGGTGAAAATTGATGACTCACCAAGCTTCCAATAGTGCAAAATATAGTCCAAATGTATTTATAAATCCTAGCGTAGACCACCTCTAACCTGATTCTTTGTACACGGATGAACCTGACCTATTCCATTGTGAAGCATCATGATACGGTTTCGCTTCGGTGCATTAAACAATAATATTGACCATGCTATCAAAGCGATCAATCGCGGTATCGGGTCTTTGTTCATAATTGGTTTTTATTCAGGGATAAATCTCTTCGGAATTAACATTCGACTTCGGTATGAATGCTGCAAGAGATGAAATCACTTCATCACCGGGACACTTTCAGTGCAAAGTGGAAACCGATCACGTCATCCGGGCCGGGGATTCCCCATGCCCACTGGGATTCTACGTGCGAAAGTAATTAGTCTCGGTTATGTACATGATGTATGCAAATGCCTCAGCCCGCGCAGTGCCATCTACATCTGTTTCAAAATTTTATGCAGAATAAAGGGAACATAACAGGTGATAGATAATGTGCTTTGACATTTTTCAGCCGAGATAAACGTAAGAAATAGGATGTCAACTTTGGAGTTTGAACATGTTTTTGCAAAGACTTTTTTCGGTTTCCTGGTTGACTAGCAGGCAAACATTAGGAACGCATTTTCGCGTTTTGACTTTAAAATAGTGCATTTTCGCGCATTTCAAATTACGGCCCGCGCATTTTGCCGTTTTAACTCGCGCAAAACTCCGGTGCCTATTTTTAATCGTTTGATCATTGTTGATGGCATAAAATTTTGTCGCGAAACCCCGTTTTGGTCACAATTTCGTCAAATTTCCGGCCCTGCAACATCTTTTAGGTAATTCGGGGACGAGGTGTGGATCACGAAATCCCTCTTAGAAACAGAACAATTCTTGATCTAATTGAAGCCAGAGACTGGGAGATCCGGTATCATGCAATATCATCCTTATATCACTCGTCTCAGGAGGACCGAGTATACGCGAATATCCCAACGGCTAATTAACATGAAATTACCGTAGTCATGTCTACTTAGAGAATAAAAGATTTGTCAAGTCATATCATACAGGTGACAGCATTATTTTAAGTAGAACATGAGGCACAGGCGGTTGTTTTAACGCTATAGTGCTGTCGCCCGTGTGATGACACAATAGATACACAGCAGAGGCTAAAAACAATACCTTTATTCTCATCCTTTAACACTTTATGCAAAATAAAAAGTAACATTTAATAAAATTATGATAGATGTTAATCCACAAACTACCCCGGCTTTTTAATCTATCAGTCCGTTAACGTTGTTACTATGTGCCTTCGATTGGGACCGAGCAGTGCATTTGCGGTAGTGTCGTTGACGCGGCCGCGCTGTACCCTGTGATATCGTCTGATATCACACGGCTAAGAACCAATGAAAATGCGTAAAAAAGCCAAGTGTTTAGAAGAATATAACCACTACACCATCTATTAACTAGGACCTGCAACACCAATAAACCCCCTGACTTAAAAATAACCTATTCTAATTAAATTGGTCAATCAGTAAACGTAAACTTGCACTATCACCCTGGTAAGATGGCATATGGAACATGACCGTTGACCTTGTTCCATGACCTCTGACAGCTCCACATAAAAGGAACCCCAAGTCACCTTAACCCCAAGTCTGATATAAGATTGGATTTTCAAAAACAAAAACTAACCAAAAGGAACACAAACACACATACACACACAAAACCTAACCAAACTGAAGCACAAACACACATCATACAGGTACAGAGCATGTGCATTCTCGCAAAGCCATTTCTCTTTTAAGCCCGGGGTCTAATGAGGTACCATGTTGTCAACTCTACATTATTTTTTTTTTTAACCAAATGTGATTATGGCCCATAAAGTGGGTGTCCGATTTATGGTGCAGTCTTGTTCTCCCTTGACATTAGAGCCTGCACCTGCATACACTTACCATCATCAAGTATCGTGGGAAACAACTTGCGGTTTGATAGAAGCGATAAGGTACATTGCAAGGCCTAGTCACTACCGTGCACTAATATTGATGGTTACCATAAAACGGCAGTTTTTTTGTTCATACCTTTTGCAAGAATGGGATTGTGGAAGCTGAAATGTCAGACGATAAGGAGAAAAATACTGCCTTTCATCTGATTATCAAAGAGTTTACACGTTCTGGGTAAATCGGGGGGGGGGGGGGCACAGGCAATCGGAACAAGCACCTTTAAGGGGCATAAGGCATGAAAAAAAATTGACATAATGAAAAGGATCCTACTGAAATCACTTTTGAAAAACAATTTGGATTTTACAACTCTGTAAAAACAGTTCCGGGGGGGGTGGGGGGGGGGGCATTTTAATGGCAATTTCTGGAACAGAAAAGCAAGTTGTTGACATCCCTGACAGAATTTACAGTGTATCACTGTTTTTGCAACCAAATTGCAAAAGCATTCACCGGGATTCAGCATTGTACTTTAGGCTTGTAGTGAGATATTGAGCTGGCAAGTGAAAGCTGGTTAGGCGGGATTAGCACATATAAAAATCTATACTAGAAAGAGCGACTTCGCCAGTGTTGTTCTATAGGAGCGGCCAGGTTGACGCCAGGAGTCGCCATTGGAAGGTGTACCCTAGTCAGGTAGCCCCTGCCCACGGGCCTCGATTGCTCGGGGTTTAATGTATTCAAACGGCTGACAGATGATTTAGATTTCATTGAG
>JAMKCH010034139.1:0-14901 GCA_023653785.1 Ophioderma brevispina
ATCTGTCCACAATTGGCATCCTATTTTGATTCCAGACTTTTTGGCTCAAAGACGACAGTAGAATAATTACAGCGACTTCGCTACATGGAATTATTATAAATCCTGGTACTAAGTACTGTTAAGGGTCTGCTACTCATTGCAGATCAAAACTAGCTATAACTATACAGTATAGTTATCCTGGTTACTTGCTGGCAAAGTCCTTCCAGTGACAAGTATATAACTACTCCACAAGTAGATGTGCCTATCATAATAATAATCATTACAGCATCATCATGCAATAAGCATAACCTTTACTGTCAAATCAGCGATTTCAATTCAATTACATATTGACATTGACTCACCTCACATTAATAACATGTCATGGGGATTTACCTATTTTGCAATCTGTTATGATCTCTTAAAAGCATAAACAAGTTGACCTAGTTCAAGTTTACATCTGGGGAATTCCCATTTCCCCTTTGTGCAATATATTAGTGTAAACAAACAGGTGTGATCTCAATGTAGCGCTAGGGGAATTCCCTATTCTCTTTCAACATAAACAAATGGTACTTTCACTTGAGAACTTTTTTCAATATAAAACAATATTTTCAATCACAAATGGAGGGTAATGGGAATATAACCAATACATATATCCTATAATCACCAGCAGGATAGTAAAGCTCTTTTTTCAAGGCTATTTCCTCACAATTGAAACTTTGTATAATTATCCATGTATTTAAGAAGATCTCTTTGGATCATGCACGTCGTACTTAAAGGTCCAGGAAATGAGATGATAAAACCATTCCAAAATCTTTACGGGGCACTCCATTCCAATTGAAAGGGCACAAAAAAGAATACACTACCAGGTGTACTCATTAGTGAATCTTATTGATTTCTGTCAGTGTCATGAATTTAGATTCACACCAGTCACCTGGAATTTTATATTACTCTTCTGAAAAAATCAATAGTTTCACTAATGAGGTCATCACCAACCCAAATATTGATGCGTTCTGTCCTCCTTAGACTGACACAAACCACATCAAATTCTATTTGCAGATTCTGGGCTGTTTCCAATATCACATTATGATGAGCAGGGCCATTGACGTCAGGTATCAGCTGTTGGCGATAATGATCTGTGAGCCATGCAATCTGATACAAAGCTCACCATTCCACTGAGACAGCCTTCTCCAGTTTAGCAATTACACCACTTCAAGCTGATGTCGTTAGACACCAGACTATAACTTTTATGTCTTGTAATGCTTTGCCTTGATCCATTAAAGGGGCATTTCAGTGACCCCCAGCCTCGTCTCCCCGCTTACCTCAAAAAAAGTTGAGAATTTCTATCATTGAACGTTAGCCTAAGTAATACATGTGTACCTAATCTTTACGGGCAAATCCGGTCTTACTGTAAGAAATTTCGCAAATTTTGTATTTTCTGTCCGTAAACGGATAGAAATTATTAGCACAGTGGGCCTATATGGGACCGTGGGAAACGAGCATTTGCCTTCATAACACCAAACTGCAAAGTCGGGATCAGATAAAAAGTTGTTGAAGAGGCTTTTTCTCAATGATATCTAGTGAACAATGAATAAAACAGAAGTTCGGAATCACAAAATACACCTTTAACTAGATCATAATATGACTACCAAACATTGGTGTCAATATATTTGGTAATAGTTATATTAATTTTTTGTACGCGGGTGCCAACGTCTGGCCAACTTGTGCCTTTGGTCATCTCGCCATACCAGTGTATTTATTTGTTTCTCCTTCCTTATGTCATTAAAGAAATAATCAGCACATTTTTGTGAGAGCGCCTCCAATTTTAAAAATTTGATATTTTTGCACAGTTGTGGTTGGCAAAGTTGGCCTATTAGACCTACACCTGCGAACACGATGCTAAAAGATGTGTATTGATCAACTGCTCTACACACTGGATAGGCGATCTCCACGCCGATTGAATAGCGATGCCGGTGAAGAACAGGAAGTTGCACAGCGTCCTTTTGCTCTACCCAAAACATTCACTCGGTTTCACGGGTTTTCTACGGATGAGTATACATTTATGCTTTATAAGTACTTTTTCTGGCCATATCGAAAAAATATCAAGGATTTGCATTTGTATGGTGTTATGTTTGCCGTTGTTCTGAAATTAACTGTGACTAGATTGTAACGAATGTTTCCTAGGCAATTTGCGACCGATTAGTGATGGGTATACACGTCGTAGCCTATACACTGTAATCATACTGTAATGCACTTGCATTGGCCGACTGTACAAGACTATGGCTCTAAATACTTTAACTCCTGAATACCGTATGGACACTAATCGTCTAGTTTCACTATAAATTAGTCTTTGAAAATGATGGCAAGACGAAAGCAAGCCAGATTATCTTATTTCGCTCATGAAACAGGTGAATCGTGCCACATCTTTTCTGGCCCCTTTCTCAACTAATCCGAACGCTGTCCAAAACTTTTCTCTGTGGTGACACGATGGGTGGAATCTAGTAGACGACGAGGTATAAATCCCAAGGGTCAAGAACCAAAGGTCAGTTCCTTTCCAAGTTTGAATGTCCAAGTTATTTCACAATGAGTTTTGTGCAGTATACTGAACCCCATAGACTGCAGTGTATTATATTTTACAAAGGCAAGATTTTATCCGAATGGGGGGGGGGATTCAGGGTTGGTTGAGTACCCGTGCTCATTCCAGGGGTTTTGAATTGGACCCCTAAAAGGATAACAAGACCAATTTTCATTGAAAATAAACCTCTAACAAGAGTCTGACGGAGCCATTTTTTGTAACTTGGCTAGTTTTCAGGTTTTTTTTTAAATAAGGGACAATTTTGCAGTAAAATTACACCCCTTGTTGGACCTTTTTCTCAATACGTGACTAAAATACTTTTTAAATATGCCAATATAACGAAAATACACACTCGGTCTATTTTGATGATTTGTTGAGGTTACATTTTCCTATTTTTATCATTGATCCCTGTTCAACAGTCACCTCAACAACGAATTTGATACCCCCTAGAACTCATTATTGTGATGTATACCCCTAAGAGGTTGTCCCGCATTTGCAGGTAATAGCTCTCTTTTTTTGAACGAGCATTGTTCCCCACAAAATTCAAGACACCCAGAATTTATTCCAAAATATCTTAAGTAATTTTTTTAAATAGAACGTGCCTGCCTGTAAAAAGAGATCGAGGTCATTCCGAAAGAAAAGGAAGGCTTACCCTCGTCGACCCTAGCCATTTTTAACAATTTCTCTGGTGCGGGGGGGGGGGGTAACCACCACCCCTGTGATTTTTCCTTTTTACACATCCGATTCCTCATAAATTTGGTTACACAAGATTGCCTTTGCGTTTTCTCTTTCAATTGGTATCCCAATACGTACCAACATTCCCCAATATGATCATGATTTAGGAAGAGTGAAAATACATGATTAGGTGGGTGTTTGGGTGTGGTTAGTCCAGCGGAAAAAATCTGAAGGAGGAGTAACAATCTCTATACTCTGTTGATGCTAGTAGTCAAGCACTTAGAGGCCTATTCCTGAATTTATTGTCTGTGAAGCTGAAAACCTGAAATATGACATTTTAAAGATATTTTAAAACATTTGATCATATTTTGTTCGAACATACCCCCCCATACTCGAAAGTTCAAACCATACTTGGACAACCCTTGACATACGCGCCATTAATCGCCTAATTCTGTCCCTTTTCCATAGTTTTTCCCATCCCCCTATTCCTGTGTACGTGCACGATCGGGTTTCCTTGGGTAGAGCAAAAGGGCCGTCGTGCATTTCCGGTTTCCTCACGTTCGAGCGGCGATAGCCTTTCCAGTGTATATAATCGGGTATTTATCATACAAAACGATTTTGTAATTAGAATTGGGATCCTCCATTGTACGAACGTCAGACTCCGGAAATGCGAATTTTATGTCAGTCCCATATGAAATAGCGCCACTCAAGAAAATTTAACCTCTAATTGACCTTTCCTGAACCGAACGACGGAACAACTACTGGATGAGCGTAGACACGTACATGGCGCAAGTTTCCACTGTTAATTCATATTGGAAGGAACGTTTCCAGCAGCAGCCGTTTCATTATTATCGGATATCCGATTATTTATTATTCTAATTACAAAATTACTTGTTTGCGACACATAGAATTTTCGAGCTCTACCATCACAGTATAGTGCCTACCAACAGACTTGTAGTGTGGGTAAGGATCATGGGTACGGTATGGGTACGGGTCCGAGACCATGTGTATGGGTACGGGTACGGTCCTGGACCGTGGGTACGGTGTAGTGTCCCGGGTCCCATACCACGGGTACGGGTAGGGTACGGGTCCAACTTGTGACAAAGTCATTGGTATGGGTACGGGTACGGGTCCAAGCCCATGGGTAAGGGTATGGGTACGGGTCCAAGCCCATGGGTACGGGTATGGGTACGGGTTCCGCTTACGCCAAACCCCTGGGACGGGTACAGTTTGTTCATGGTAGGGTCGCGTTTTGGGTACGGGTAAGACCTTGAGTAATATTACTGGAACATATAAGTGCAAGATTCCAAAACTAAAGGGACAATATCAGTGATCACCTGAAAAGAGTCAATATTGATTTGAAATTTGCAGGAAGTAGCTATAAGAATGAAGGGTACGTCTGTGGAATCCTTTTAAGTATTTTTTAGCAACTGAAAAAAGTGGCCAGAAAAGAAGAAATCAGTACTTTTTCAAAGGTATGTCACTATCCCAATTAGTGGTTGCATACATGTAAGTGTCCCCTATGGGTAAGTTCATTTAATCAATATTGGGAGAGGGAGATGGCTCGAACAGTGCAAATTAATTGTGAAAACACTAAGGCATACGTGGTGCATAGTACTGCCATAGTGCATACAAATATCCATGGTTGTATGGTATAATTTGTGACAAAACTGTAGATGACTGAAAATAGGTTTGGGATGTATAAATTAAAGGTGCAGCAAGAGATACATATTTGGATTTTGGGTTATTTGGGCCTAAAGAAATGTAGTATCAAAGGTGTGAAAAGTGAAAACAAAAAGGTTAAAATTAGGTTTACTTATATATTTTTATATAAAACATTTCTATTTGCTTAAGCACAAATTTTGAAATTTATTTTTTTTGTACCAAAGAACTAAGTCTCGGCTTTAGTCTTCCAGGTGGGGGGTCCTCACTGTATATCCACAAGACCTTGCCAGTGACGACACAAAAAGATTTTGTAGAGACACCCGGTGTGTTGTACATCCCATGTTGCACCTTTCAACATTCATCAAAGTAAAACCAAAATTAACTCATAAATCCATTTAAAACAAAGAATACCGGGCCAGTTTTTTTTTTTAAGATTTTTTAGTTTTTTAAATTTTACATTCAATCGGGTTACAGGTAAGAGTATGGCAAAACAATATGGAACTGGGATGGTTACAAGACCATGGGTATGGGATAGTCCGTGCAGCATGATCCTCCATATACAATTATTCATAATGCCATTAACTTATCAATGGAGGAGTCATGCCAAAATAGTTGGTGTGTGTAACTGATATAACAAAATTTTTGTCTCGCAGGCTCCATACATTTTCACGCTTTATGCGAATAAATATACCCGATTCCACCTTTTGAAAAGTTATTCCTTAGAGTGTTATCAACAACAGGAGAGTCGTAAATATCTTCATCAACTTTTTCTGAAGTGAAATTTAATTGAAATTTCAAGACTGTCTTAGATTCGACTGGTGACTACGTCCTGATGTTGTATGCAGGGGATTTATGAAAGCTTTAAGCTTGTATTTCAATTGGGATATTCCTGGTGCTAAAGTAGAAGAGGGTTTTAGCGAAAGCACCGGTGTTATAAGAAAATTGGAGGTGGGTTGACGTGTTGTAGTGGTCGAAATTTGAAGGGTACACAAAAATGTCATAGTGCTGATACACGTAGTGTTTTGGGACTTCAAATATAGACTGTTAAAGCATAATGTTAAAGAAACGTCATGTGAAGTCCCCAATATTCGGGACTAGGGTAGGGATGGATACATGTATGAGACCTGGGTATCGGTACGGGTCCGAAACCGTGGGTATATGGGTATGGGTCCAAGCCAGTGGGT
The DNA here is from genome assembly GCA_023653785.1 of Ophioderma brevispina. Lineage (NCBI taxonomy): Eukaryota > Metazoa > Echinodermata > Ophiuroidea > Amphilepidida > Ophiodermatidae > Ophioderma > Ophioderma brevispina. The sequence goes on from JAMKCH010034139.1 coordinate 6,076, forward strand.
ACGGGTCAGGGTCCAAGACCATGGGTATGGACGGATGGGTCCGAGACCATGGGTCGGGTAGGGTCCGGGTCCAAGACAGGGTATCGGGTACGAGGTAAGGGTCCGAGGCCATGGGTTTAGGGTTACGTTACGGGTCGGGTACAGCATGTGTAAGTTATGGGTAAGGGTATGGTCCGAGACTATGGTATGGGTTAGGGTACGGGTACGACAATTTTGTTACCGGGTATGGGGACGGGTACGGGTATGGGATACGGGTACTACAAGTCTGCTAATGCCAATTACCAATACAACGGGGGGCACTCGGCTGGTTTGCTCATATCCCACTGACCGTAGTACCCAAGTGACGGTGACAATGAAATGCCCAAGCAGCATCATTTTCAACTACTCTGTCTCACGGCTCCATTGTCGGACCGCGGTTTCACTGAGGATACTCATCCAGTCGGTGACATTATTAGGAACATTATGTTACCTTTCACTCGCATGCTAATGAATTATCAGCATTCTGAGGTTTGATCCAAGATTCCAGGTGATTATGAGTATGCTCTTCTAACAGTTTAAAGCTGTATCAAGCTGTATATCTGAAATAACCTTCTGCATGTCCCAAAAAACATTGCTGCAGATGAATCAAGAAAAGACAAAATCTATGTTTTGGAACAAATCTACGTGTAGATTCGGTTACCACCTCGTTCCTGTATCGAGTGTGGTAAGAACGGGTTTGGTTATGTTTATTCCACCATGAGTATGTCCAATCAGATTGGTGTGCTATTGTAAAAGTGTAAATTACCGTATTCGTAACTTATTGCATGGCGAAGGTTTATCAATTTTGATGTGTGCAACTGTTAACTGACCCTCGTGGACGCCAAGGTCAGAGATACCCTTTTAACACAAACAAACAAATGAGCTTTGTACACAAATGGCAGAATTGTATATATAATAACTGGTTATTAATTTTAATCTAATTGATTAAAAATTTGGAATATCCAACAATAATTACAATGGCAATAACAATACACAGAATATTCTTAAATATCATACTCATTACAAAGAAGAAATGTTCAACCCATGTGATTAAAGATACAATTTATGAAAGTCAGCATTGCAGTTCAACGATGATATGTCCTCGCAACGAGACTCCAAAAATGACAGCATGCCAATATCCACGTTATAATCCATGTGAAAATCTTCAAAAATTACGTTACTTTGTCCAGCAGTTCAAGGCGACGGGTTGTCCACAGAACGACACAATAAATATTTCGCAGCCCAATATCCAAAGTGTTTACCACCAAAGTCCGCAACTGTTTACTTTAGGATAATAACCGTCTCCGGTTGCTCATACAGAGTGTTGTTTTTTAGAGCAAAATCACTCCTGTTGAAATATTTAGAATTTTAAATATAAAATAACAAGCTGACTCTATACCACAACTTTTTGATTTTTTTTTAACAAACTGGACAGTTCGTATTATTTATAGGTATGTTTTCCAGGCTAGTTTCAAGAACACTAAAATAGCTATTACAACACTCTTACTAGGCCAATTGGATCACAACAGTGATGATTATCCATCCTTAAGATGTTATTAGGACATCGTTGGGAACCACCTATGTTGCCATCTATCAACTTGCATAATAACTTGTAAAATACCAAGCTATTTTAGATACTTAGCTCATCTAGCTGATCTTTAAGCATAAAACACATACATTCTTGGGGATTTCCATGTTTCTCTTGCATGTTGAACATTAAGTACTTTCTCGGTCGAGAAATTTTTTTCAAGTAAAATAGAGAAATAAAATAACTATTTCTAATTAAAAAATGAAGAGATACTCGAACACAACCATTGCTGTACGATCTTTGATCTGTCCCGTATGACTATGCCAACTCATTAATACGGCGCCAATGATATAGATCTCAAAATGTCCCAGCGCTTGCAAAAATAAAGCTGCGGCGTTTGGTGTTCGCATACGGTCGTGACCAGAGTTTCGTCACAATTTTGATAACTCTTGCACAGTGGCCTGTTAAGGAACGTATCCGATACAGTATACATCATTACTGATGGGTGGAACAGTATTTCTGATGGTATACCCAAGATGAAGCCTCGGGTTTTTCTGATGTTGAGCGGCTTGTTATACCTCGCACCAAACATAGATTTGGTGCAGACATTCAACGTCATTAGCTGTCATTAATCCTAGGATTCTGGAAACAAGCTCACCTTATTAACATGAGACAGGCCACCTTCTACCGGGGGTTGTCTTTAAGCTGCTTCCTGAAAACATTTTCCTGATGCTAAAAATTTTATTAATTTTGTTTTGTGAGGTTTTCCTTATTTGGTGTTAATCATGTTCATATATAATTTGTATTTTAAATATTGTTGTAGCGCTGGTTCTCGGTAGAGAGCCATTTATAATGCCAATCGGACCAATCCGATTGTGCACTTTCTAGTTTGATACCGTATTTCGGCAATTGTTAAATGAGAGAGAAGCAAATAAAATATCTACAGGCATGCCGAATGTTGCGCTAATTGTTCGAACAAATATTGTCTCTCTGAATTCCACTCCAGTTAAAATATCTGGATCGTATGCCAGCGATGACATTATGTCTAGTCTCCAGTAATGTGCCACAGACAACCAAAATTATGGTGTTCTATGCAGCACGTCCAAATTTGCTTCGACAAGAGATTGCACATCATATTACAACCCACATTTATCTTGCATAACTACACGTGGTTTATACTCTACCAGACATGATGATGAGTATGGTCTAACAAAAGGATTATAATCCAAGAAAAAGTTCTTAATTCTAAAAACATATTCATTATTACATATACTTTATGGTGGTTCAAATCATTCAACGTCCACCAGTTCCATTTCAAAGTTAGGAGCACCCCACCCAATGCCGCTAGCATCATTTCCATGTTCTGGTTTGCCCCTTAAAATAGTACAACATGCTGGGATAAGTTATAATCTACCACTGTAAGTCAGATATAGAGCAGGTGAGAGGACATAGGTCATCCAAAATGGACCACTGTTAACTCTAAGGCCAACATTTTGTTTGTTCCAAAAGATCTCAAGTATGAAGCAGCATATCCCAATACACAGCAGGAAAAGTTTTCAATAAGATTTCCCATCCCATTACTTTAGCAACTACTCGAAATGGTGGGTTTATCTGGATACTTTAAATCCGAGCAGTGAACAATTATGTCATCACTTTCGCAGATGGACTTTCACAGTCATGACATACAATGAATAATATGAAACCCACGGATTTTGATTTCTTAAACAGGGGATTTACCTGGTGTAAATAATAAAACCTAGATTCGCCAATAATGTCGTAGTAGATGAATTGATTTCAATGCTGAATGTAGCCTGTTTTCAGGCGCTTACTAATTTCATTGCCTCGCACGTCTGATACAGATAATTTCACAGATCAGATTAGGCGGAAATCATGCGAGGAGTAGAGCATTATATTCTACCTCCTAAAACTAAAATAGCCTTTACCATAACGAGAATTCATTCTATCAAGCCCTAATTGAGGTCTCCAATTCACCTGACCTATGTTCCATGCTTCCATAGCGAGTTCAATAATTCACTCAGGCAGCGGTTTTCCTGAGTAGCACAACCATGCACTTGACCACAACATGTATTGTGGTTTATACCTAGATTAATCTGGATTGTGTTATTCCAGAGAGAATTTGAGCAACACTCCAACTACAAAAGCCACCATTTCCTCGTTCCTAGTTCTTTTCCTTCATTCAGCATTCACAGCTGTCTACGTTGATAATCATTGTCAGAATCCCTTGGACATAACATGGCGTGAACTGCGCTTACATGCAATCCAAGAGTGCGTTGTCATTGGCGGAAAGCAGCCGTACATAGTTACATGTCCAAGGCATTTTGACAAATACTATGGTGGTTTATCATCAGTTAATTAAAGCCCCATTATCATTCATTTTTTTTCAACTCAAAAAGGCCCATTTTGTATCTAAATTGCTAGTGTTTAGGTCTATCCAACACCTATTCTTTGTGAAAAAATGACACCAAAGCATTTTAAAAGCGGTCTGAGTGCCATTTTACGACTGTTTTGTTAACTAATAAAGTCGGATCCCGACTTTTATTAGTAAAACAAATGCATAAAAATCGTAATTTTTGACAAAAATACAGCGGTTTAAATTAGCCACTTACAGAGGCCTTATGCCACCCTATTTCAATACAGGTGTGAGTCAAAAAGATTTACACTCGGTTTCAGAAACACATACTTACAAAATATTTAACAACCGTTTAGAAATGTGTTTTATACACGGGGAAAAACAATAGCTCATTATATCTACTATCATTTGGAAAGAAATCTAAAGTTACCTTTTCGCATATTGGAAGATATGGTAAATTACGAAAAGCCGCCAAAACCATATTGACCACGGTGTACAATTCTTCACGTCCACAGCAGCAAAGCATTGAGTTACTATCATCTAAATGACTTAATACCTTTTTTGTATTTTGTTCTAAAGTAACAATGTAATAATCCGTAACAACAAATGTATTGCTAATATTTCTTAACAAAAGTTAAGTAGCGTAACAGGGACAGGAGGGGGAAGGGGATCGAGGCACTGTCCCCTCCCGTATGGGCATTACCAGGACAAAAAGCTTAAAGCTAGCAGGTTTTTTTTTTTTAAAACAGGAAAGGGGAAAGGACAAGCAGAAAGAGAGGAAGTAGAGAAAAAGAGGGAAGGAGAGGAAAAGATTGAGATGGCAAAGGGAAAGCAAGACTGGACGTTCAATATCTGTATGTCCAAATATTGATTCCACAAAGTAAACCCCCTCCCCTCAGCAGGTTATGAAAGGCAGCCGGAAAAGTGGTCAACCGGCTGTGTATTGCACAGGATTGCCCAAATATTTGCATTCAGTTTCCGTGAAAAGATTTATTTATGGGAAACAATTCGAAATTATTGAAGTAATGTTCAAAAGTGGGTGTAGATTCCATGATTTTGTTATTGATTTAGATAATGAAAAGTTTGACATTTTCTTGACGCATAACCCCCGCAGCCGCGCGGCAAGTGGCTGTAGCCTGCTATTACACTAAAACGGGGATTCCGTTGCTATTTAAGTCCACGTTGGTAAGGGTATTCTAGCCGGTGACTTTGTTTTCAGTTTGTAGACTTATGGACCCATCTTTTTCATGCGGGGACAATTGAATTTAATATTTTAAAGAACAAATACAGGATGTTGATCTAAAAAGGAATTTTATTATGGAAATAAACAGCCAATTTTGGAAAAAATAAAGATTTGATGGACCGCTCACGGCATTGATTGGTTTTTATTTTGCTTCGGGGGGCCCCATTCAGGTATAAAAATGAACGTACATCCCTACCTTGAAAAAAACCAACCGATTATCGTCATCGTAAGTCGGTTTTTGAATCAGTTAGGAAAGGTAAATTTTGGCTGTTTAGACATAATAATACCGTGTCTTTTGGAAAATATAATAGCACTCTGGGCGAGGGCCATTACATGTACAGACCTGATTTATTTAACATAGTCGGATTTATGTATATTAGATAATCGGTCGGCCCCAGAAAGAGTCAAGCTGATACCTGATACCTGACACGTGACATGGTACCTGACACGTGACACCAAACTATTCATCTCGTTACCCGTTATAACTACAATCGGCCCAAAGCAGAACGAGCATTCTGTATCTCCGTTCTCACAGCGTAATCGGATCACAGACGTGAGACTATACTGTAGTAAAGAATAGTTTCAATGCATTTGAAGGCGTAGGTGCAAGTAAAGGACACCTTCGAAACCTAACACCTATAGATGATATCTATCGCTCTTCTAACCAACCTGCTTGAAGCTCAGGAGGTTAGAGGTTCGTGCAGTAATACGAAGGTCGACGGTTCGAATCCGGACAAACGCGCAATGGTTTTTTTTCAACACTATCGTGCGCTGGCCACTCCAGGACAAGATTAATAATTATATATTTTCAATGCCGTTTCAAGTCATAGTGTGGACTTTTCAATTGACGTACTTACCAGCATCGGGGTTAAGCATTATTTTAAATTGTTTTTCACATGGTCAAAATTCAAATCAATGCAAAAGAATTGCTCCTTAGTGATAGCATGAAACAGTATAGTAGCAGTCGTCATGTCAAGCATGAATTTGAAACATTTAAACCTTGCATGAAGAACATTGGGTCCGAATTTGACACCTCCTAAACTTGGTTTACATCCAGTTTTCAGGTATGAATTTCAGCTGATTGCTTTTAATTTGGTTTGATAGTGAATGTACACAAATCTCCAGAAAACTTCCCCTGCAAAAAAAGTAATCTCTATCAAAAAAGAATACTCCTTGAACACGCGCCATGGCTACGAGCCTATGCGCTATGTAAAGCCATGACGCACCGATACACTCTAATATCAAAACAGCCCTATTATAATTATTATACACCCCAACAAACCATTGCACTCCTGGATGAAGGTTTACACAAAGGTATCAAAGCCAAGCAAAGAAGAATGTCATGTGTATTGTGAGACTATACCAAAGTCCCTCCTTGGGCCAAAAAATTCCCACAAACAGTGATTCCGTGGACAAGAGTGAAAAAAAAATGGGTACCTATCTTAAGTTAGGATAACTTCGCCCCCCCCTCCCCCCCAATGCAAAGTTCATAAATCAAAATTCAAAATTTCTCTAGTAGTGAATATGAAATAATCTAGTTGATATTGATAATCGGTATTCTTTGGTAGTTAGAATTTTTCACTTGCTGTAGAGAAAAAATTCAAACAAAAAACGAGTGTAAATCTTTTGACTCACCTGTACAACAGTGAAAAAGGGAATTTGATGATGAAAAGTGGGGCGCGCGAGCGAGAAGAAATCGGTGATAGTGCTTTAAGTTGGGACTAGGGCGGCCCAGAAGCCCTGAGATGATCAGTGCACCGACACCAACACCTAGACCGCATGTGGGGACAATACTCACAACGGTTGGTTGGTGGCTGGGTTGTATACTATTTGATTCAGTACGGGTGGGGCAATGGTCCAAATGCTGAACCCTTCCTTTATATTCTTTTGGTTTACTTCATCTGAGTTAGGGTAGTGGAACCTTGTTGGAAACCAATCAAGCAGAAAGTCAATTTAGGCTGTCCACTGCATCCAGATCATCGCAGTCATCGTGAAGTTGTCATGCCACTGGATATAGCTGTGCCTGGATGGAGGAGAGCGAGGTCGACGTGCGCAACTTTCTCTCCCACTGTAAAACCAACACCATGCGAAAATCATGACATCGCAACTCTTTTTGAGGATTTTTATCCTTTGAATTATTGTCATGTCATCTTCACACTGTGGAGAACACGACGACTAGTAAAGGCTGACTCAGAGATTTTGAAACGACCCATTTTTTGTGGTTTTATTGAAAAAAGTCAACTATAACTAAGTTAGTCACCTAAAAAAATTATTCCAAAGTTATATATATTTGGATTTTTCGTTTTAAACATAACCGTTTAATGACAGTACAACCAGTCCATAGGAATAATGTTGTTATAACAAAATTCTGGATCCGAATTTTATAATAACATTAATATTTTCTATATGAAGGTACGTCGATTTGACTTAGTTTATTTCACACCGTGATTAGTATTGGACAACGACCATTAGGTTTCAAAAACACGATTTGTTTGAATTGAGGGCGCCCTCCTCCGGAAATCTCTGAGTCCGCCTTTAATAGGTTCCTGGATCATATGCCCAACAGACCAACCAGGGAGTGTACCAATTTTGTTATTAAAATTCCTCTATAAAGGGTAGTCCCTTCAAATCAAAGCACTGAATTAAATTCTGCAAACTCAATGTCCAAAATAAGTGAGAATTAATGTCAATAATACAATACAGTGTGGAAATTGCGCCAAATTGTTCGTCTTACTGTTCAGAAGCCCAAATATACATATTTGCATTTTTTTAATGACGTTTTCAATGATATTAAGAATGGGCACTATGGCCCGTAATTTACAAGGGTCTATGGGAGATCAATAGCCATATCTTCAAAAAAAGTCTCACTTTGAAAGTGAAACCCAGAATCTATATAACTTTCTATTTAGTATGCCCGCAATGAACGATTTCAAACCAGTTTCATCATCAAAATCGGACCATTCTGTAAATGATGACCTTGAACATCTGAACCTATTTTAGTAAAACATGGTCGTACATCTGTCAAACCTTACCATTTCGAAACCTATGTGAACCAAACAGTTGGTATAATAAGTTCTTTTAAAAACAATTTAAACCCCTTTATTCTTTAACCCTGTACAACCCCCCCCCCCCCCCCTTATAAACAAACACCCAAGAATGACACCCCATGAAATTTTCAGATTCGCCATGAATCTGTATTGGGAAAACATTGTGTCAAAATTGTGTATGAAAATTTAAACCAAAACTCATGACATTTCCCAGTACTAGTATGGTGAACATCAAATGTTGCAAATTAGAACGTCGCGTCGCCAGGAATTGATATGAGTCCCAAGACTAAAAAGAGCGGGGGCCTATGATGAACGAAAACAGACCATAAACAATGATTATTTCTTGCTGCCAAATGAATGCAGAACTTATAAGTCCTTTCGTTTATTTAGCACCTTCTGTTTTAATTAGAGTTCACAAGATATCCTTGCAACAAATCTATTTCCAACAATGATTCCGTTCTTGTTGATTGGTGGTTATGAGCAAATCATTGTATCACAGATCCCATAACTCACTATGAGTAATTAAAAAAAAACTTGCGACTTTCGTACAGATACGCACATTTACATTACAAAAGGCTAACATTCAATGTTTAATATAATACAAATCCCCTTAATTTTA
>JAMKCH010034140.1:0-24290 GCA_023653785.1 Ophioderma brevispina
GTTACAAAAATGTTAAGCTTTTTTGACAAAATAGCATAAAACCTCTAATTTTTGGCTCGCTCCGCTTGCATAATCAGTACTGTTGGCCTTTTGCTGCTTAAAGGTGCAACAAGAGATTTTGGGCATCCATATATTGTGTCATATGTAGTGATTTCATATAAAGACCCTAATAGATTTCTTACCTTGTATTTGGCGACAGAATGCCTTAAAGGTGAAAACAAAAGGCAATTTTGATTTGCTTAATTTCAATATAAAACATAGGCCGAGATTTAGTATTTGCTCCTATAGTAAATTAGAAATTTAACATGGGGATATTTTTGATTGAAAGCTTTACATTAGTGCAAAAATCAGAATTTGCACATTTTGTAGGAACACCTGTTATGTGAAATCTCTCATTGCACCTTTAACGTCTAGCTAACATAGCTGTGAGACATGAGCAAAGTTATTCTAGACTAGACACACACTTGCTGTGTGCAGCAATCCCACCACGGACAGCATACAAATGCAACAAGTACCAAGCATATGCTAGACACAACACGCAGGTGTACAAATGCATTTCTGTGCCCCACAGAAAACCCCAAACTAATTCCTGCTGATCTAGTTCCACACAAAGTGTAGTCGGCATCACCCAAGAGAACGGACTTCTCACTCAGCAACACATCACATTGGAAAATTGTTTGCCGTTTGCGCTCACCATTACGCATAACTGAATTTGCATGTTGTGTCTCAGTAAACGACACGTACAACCTATCCGTGTTTGGCTATGTCTACAGTTGTTTTTTGTGGTTAATTGATAAGGCTTTACAAAATTTGACTGCTTACATAACAAGGCCATCCATACAGGCTTGGGAAAGATGTTTGCGCTAATTGTGCCGATGAATGGTTGATTTGATATCAAAATGGTAGTCAGACGTTGCACATTCCATGCCATTGCATTTTCTTATTTTGAAGGGAATACGTGCTTGGATTGACTCGTAGTACAATGACCGGGCATTACACTCTATCAAAAGCTACCGTCCTGGTTTTACTTATTCATTGGATTGTGCACTCATATTTTCCGTTAGTCTGATTGTGAATTCCTTAGACACTGCCTATGCACACATCAAGAGCATCCTTTAATGATGTACAATAGCTTGTCCTTTTAGCAGGCATGCATGCATACATTTTCGAATGTCCAAGGGGATGAAAATTCAACCAGGGTTTGTGGTAATCACACTTTCTTGTTAGCTTAAAGCCAGATTGAAGAAGAAAAAATACATGTATGTCGTCCAAATTTTCTGAAAAAATATAAGACAATGTGACCTTTTGATGGAATTTTTTATTACTTTTGAGTACGGTAGAAGATGTTGGAGGTTCAAAGATTTAATGAAACCTTATCCACTCAATTCCTATACTTTCCATTATTTGTGTAGGTTTGTTTAACTATTTATTAAATGTGGGTGACCCAGTCAACAACCTCGACATCCCATTTTAAACCGTCAAAATTGAGATTTTGGTATCGGATAAAAGTTCATATTTTTCTCATTATCCCAGTAAAGTTTAAGGCCCAGAAAATATTTAGGTTTATGTTATGAACAAAAATGTCTCCAAATGTGGTTGACCACATTAAATAACAAACACTCTGCTACAGACCAATTTATAGTACATTTATAGGACTTTTGCTTCTACTGTCCAAATGGCTGGGCCGATTTAATTCAAAATTTAAGATGTTTGGGGGATATGTTCCCCAAAACTAACATGTAGCCTTCTAGGCCCTCTGCTCTTCAAGCCCTCACCATCAGATTTTTTCTGTTTTCTTTGCTTGTATTTGTATTTTGTTTTTAATTGAAGCACTATGTGTTTATGCATGCATGAGGATCATTAATCACTGAAGCAAATTTTGAATGAAAATTGAAGTAGTCCCAAAAGATGGAAGTAGGTGAGGATGACATACTGTTATTTTTTTACTTACTTGGCCTAGCCATTGATTCCTTTTAACTGTAAAAGCCAATATGTTGATTTCCCCGAAGCCTTAATTTTTGATGATTTTCCCTCCTTATAATTAATTCATGAGGAGTTATCTGCCTGATTCAAGTTCCATGTCATGTGTATATATACTTGTACTAAATTTGCATAGTAAAAAAACTAGCGTAGTGCAAGACAAGTACCAACTAATCAACAGTGGCACTAGGGATGGATCAAAAAAGATTCAACAGTGTATATACAATCCAAAGAAAATAAATTTTAAAACTATTTATTTTGCACACACAACATCCAAAGTAGGAATTTATGTCTTTGTAAATGAAACTTTTTTATCCCCACTTTGGATATTGTGTGTGCAAAATAAATTAGTTTTTAAAGGTGCAACGAGAGATTTCACATATCAGGTGTCCAAAAAAAATTGAAAGTACCGATTTTTGCCCTGATGTAAAGCTTTCAATGAAATATATCCCATCTGAAAGGATTAAGCTGAGAAATGTTTCTTTGGTACAAAAATTGTGAGCAAATACAAAATTCAGCCTATGTTTTGTATTGAAATATATGCAAATCAAAATCACCTTTTTCTCTCTATTAAGACACTTCTGTGGCAAAATACAAGGTAAGAATCTATTGAGTGATGAAGTTAATATTATGACACAATATTTGGGTGCTTCAGAATCTCTGGTTGCACCTTTTAAATTTAAATATGCATAGTATTACAATATGTGGATATCAGCATGGATTGTAGATTTCACACCACTGAATAGATCTGGTCTTAGCACCCTATGGCCAGAAAGTGTTTGAAAAAAAGTAAACAAAAGTTTCAGGTGTAAGTTGAAAACTAAAAATACTAAAAACTGGAACTTTCTTGGCCATAGTTTGTGTTGAAATTATTTTAAAGATGCAAACCAACAAGCTATCAAGATAAAAAATCTGTGAGACTTTATACTGAGTAATTACGGTACTAATTTTAAAGATAGGAATTTTTTGACTGCTATACAGTTTCAAAGGGGCTCAAAACTCACCATTTACATTTGTCTTCGCTCTCCAGTAGCTCAAAAGTCTGTGGTTAATGTATGGATTGTTCCAGCTGAATGGGATGAAAAGTCTAGGGTCTTCCAAGGAAAAACATGTCTTAAGATACAATCACCATAAAGTACTGTGCCTGAGACACTGAGTAAAGCATTCCCTCGTCAATATACATTTTTGTATTGTCTGCAAGAGGGCACAAAGGGATTGCTTTGGTAGTGCGTTGTGTGTGTGTGTGTCTGTCTGTCGATCTGTCTGTCTGTCTATATCTGTGATGTAAATTTTGACCCCATATTAACCCTAAATATAATTGCCCACTGTTTCCACATACTGTATGTGCCCACATTTTCATGATACATGGATACAGTGGACCTTTGGTAGTGAACCACATGTTGGTGACCTCATGTGACCTTGGTGACCTCAAGTGGATGTAGGTTTATTGTTATCATATGAAAGGCTTTTCTTTTCAATGGGGCAGGTGAGACAAGATGCCCCTTGTTTTCAAACAATGACAATGCCAAACTGCCATCCACAATAATTTGCTTTTTTGCCATGACAAACCTCTGTTTTAAGCCACAACCTATTGGTTAAAAAAAGCATTAAGATGTTGAAGTACTTTTCCTTATTTGACATGGTGGTCATTTACCCATCTTCCTAGTCTGAATGTTGATATTAAAAGAGTACAGATAGCAGTCTGCCTGTTATTACTTGATGTGGTGAAACATCAGAGAAACGCCTGAAGACAACATTTTCTGGCTGAAATATGTGTCTTATGTCTCCCATTTTGAAATCAAATGACATCTCGTCTCGCTTATTAAAATGTACTGGTCAAGTTATTGTGCTAATTCTATTCTCGTCTGGGGTGGGATTTGGTGCGATATCCTCGTGCACGCTTCACACAGAAGTCCTTGAGATAAAAATGTTCCTGTTAAGTGTATCTCAAGGGGTGGATCATTAATCTTGAGCAATCATTTTTTATATCAATGCATATGTGCAGCTCCTCTTAAGAGTTACAATGGGGAACGAACTTCATTTTTTTTCAACCAATTGTTCTCATCAATAATGTAAACGCAAATTGTAAGATGATTATAGCAGGAATTGGGTTGCAAATTGAACTGTTAGGGTAACTGCTACTCCTATTTTACCCCCCAAGATGAAGCGTTTTTTTTACCACAATTTTCCAATGAATAAGCATTGTTGAAGAATGCAGTATATAGACATAATCGAGGGAAAATTATTTGAATGGGGACAGGTGTAACATTTATTTTGTCACGAGTTATTTCCTGATGTCATACAATCCACTACACGACTAGCAATGATTTTCTTTAAAAATGTAAACAAACTGGCACCTCTAGTTTTTTGTCAAAGTTGAGGTTTTTGCATTGTTTGTACCCAGGGAAGGGGCGGTGGGGTCTGTAACCAGGGAAGGGGCGGTGGGCGACCCAAATTACAAAAAGCCCTAAGGACTAAAAAGGCAAAAAAAAATTACAAGCAAGCTCGCCAAATACATGGTTTTTTATTAAGTCTCAGATTTTTTTTTATGTCGAAGAAAATTTAACATTTCGGTAAAAAAGTCCTCGTCTTCCATAATGTCCCCCCCCCCGCACTGCCGCCATTTGCAATTTGGTTGGGAAAGTTTCCCTTTTGAAAAAAAGAATCGCCCTTTTCCGCTAAAAAACAATCTTTGTGTCACGGGCCGGTAAATTGTTTAGTAATGGCATGTTCCCCGATCCAACTAAGCGTAAAAACAAGATACCATATTGTTTGTAAGTAATGAAATTGCCCTCCGACCGCTAGTATCACCTGCGGTCATGGTTTTGTGAATAATAGGCCCATATGACCTTTGACCTGATATGTGATCTTTTTGACCTCATAGACAAAAGAGGGTTTCCATGTAATATCCATAAACCAAGTTTGGTTCCAATTAAACTTCAACTTATCAATTGAGGTCAATTTTACATTTTCAGCCTTTCTTACAAATTGTCCTCACATGACCTTTGACCTTGGTATGTGACCTTGACCTCATAAACAAATGAGGGATCCCATGTTGCACCTATGACCCAAGTTTGGTTGAAATCCATAAATATGCGGATATTGCAGGCAAATGTTAACCCTTTTTCACAAGACGACAACATCAACAGACAACAACAGTGGACAAAGTGATCTATGTGTCTTCCTGCCTTAAGGCAGGTGACACAAAAAGGGCATTTATTATTGTTGGTAGTTTGTTTTATTTTTTATCTAGGGTTAATGGTGGCCCACCCATATTCTTTGAATACATATACTAGGATCTAGCAAGCAGAGAACCAAGACAATTAGATTTTTACCTCACCGTGTTCCTACAACAGTTGATATTAAGTTGTGTAAGCTTAGTAGTATTCATATTGCAACTGGTAACTGTCAAAATTGACAGCAAAATCCAAGTTAGACCTTAAAATATTGTTTGTTTGATGTGGCCTGACTAACTAAAAAATTTGGGTTGCTAAAAGCACCCAAATTTTGGAAGTTTGGTGTTTTTTAAAAAATTATGAGAAAATGCCTCTTAAATCACAAGATCAACAACTCCCAACTAAGTATAAAACTAAATCATCTCTAGCGTAAGACACCTACTGACTAATTGACACAACGACTAACCGACCAGTGCTGCAGGTGCCCAGTTCCATTCCTGGCGGGGCCATTTGCTGAGATTTAATCGGGTTCTTAATTCGGGATTTAATTTGTATGCGAGCTATTGATTAAAATTAGAATTCGCTCTCCCCATGGTTCAGTTGGGTTTGGGCCCTTTAGAGGGACATTAAGCAAGTGGTCCCATGTACATGGAGCTGTACTTGTACATGCAAATCACAGTGATTTTTTGTAAAAGATTAGGTGGAGACCCAAACCGAAATAAGCTTCCTTATGGTCTTTCTTTGCTAGCCAGTGTCTAATTCTCTCCCAACTCATGCGTAACCCTAAGTGTACACTAACCCATGCGTATGTCCTACATAGACCTTTTATACCTGTTGAATAGTGCTTTGGATAAATTGGTTCACTTAGGCATGACATAGTATGCACGTAGATTTACGATTGAGTTTCCTGAACAGACCCCAGGGTCTAAATAAATCAAACTGAATCAAAACCAACTGTTTTGTATGTTTACTAGTTATATAATAGCTATATTCAGTCAAATTAATACATACCTGTATTTTAACACCTGATTACTACTTTCATACAGCATTTGATTTGTTAAATATAACATCGCATATGCTTTCAATAACCAGTTGAAATACAGCTTCCATTCCAAGTATTCAAGCTCTAGTCCTCTTCAGATCTATCGCCATTGCTGATTGGCTCAAAAAATCACATGAGTTCAAATGTGACCAATTGGCAAGTAGAACTCTTCAAAAAAAATCTGACTTCCCAGCTCTAATATTTTTGGTCTGTTACATTAAACAATTTTTTTTGTAAATGCCTCATATGTTTTGTTAATGAAAGTCGATCTAGCAAAAGTAATATAAAAAAAGGTAAATTATCTTTATTGCATGATCAAGTGTTTCACACAAATTTGATAATACATTTAGCAATGTAAACGAACAAAAATATGAAAGAAACATAATTGCGAGGTTGAAATGTGACACTGCAAAACTTAATTGATTTGGTCTCTTTTATGAAAATGAGACGGGAGATACTCTGAGATAAGTGCGGATCGTCTTCAATTCTAGGTCCCAGGAGTGAGGTAGAGAGCACATTGAATTTAATATATTCATAAAGACGTCCGTCTTTTCCACCTTGGTTAAAGCGTGCAACGAGAGATTTCACATATGGGTGTCCCTAAAAAATGAAGTGATGAAATTTTTGACCTGATGTAAAGCTTTCATCAAAACTCATCCCTCCTGAAAGGATTAAGTTGAGACATGTTATTAATACAGAAATCTTTGAAATTCTAATTTCGTATAGGAGCAAATACGAAATTCAGCCTATGTTTGATATTGAAATATAAGAAATCCGAATCACTTTTTCTCGCTTTTAGGTCATTTCTGTAGCCAAATAAAAGTAAGAAATATATTGATTGTCTAGTCTATATGAAATTGCATATTCTGACCAATATGGTGCCTCAAAAAATCTCTCGTTGACCTTTAAAGGGGCATTTGTGATCCACAGCCTAGTCTCTAATTGCCTAAAAAAAAAGTAGAGGATTTGTGTCATTGAAACTATGTGCACATTCTGACGTGCAAATTGATCGTTCTGCCAACGAAAATTCCAAATCTGGTATTTTCCACCGTAAACGGACCTAGAAATTACAGTACAGTGGACTATGGCACTGTAATCAAGCATTTGATCCGTAAACACCAAAATGGAAGATCAGAATCAACTGAAGTTTTGGGAATAAGCTTTCATCAAGGATATCTAATGCGAAACAACAAAACAGAGGTTGCTAAGAACATGAAATGCACCTCTAACAACAAAATGTTTATTGTTCTATATGAACCCGGGTTGATCATGCGTGCCTAACAATGTTTTCCCGTAATGCCTACGGGACTCATACAGCCAGAAAAGATTGCAAACTCTCAACTCACAATCTTTCGGAAAGTGAATGATACAAGTGGACCAGCAGACATTGTTGACATTAAGACAGCATCTTAGCGACGAAAAAGAAAAACCATGTTTTACGGGCGAGCGGACCCTTTGCGAGGAGGTCGGTCGGTCGGTCGGTTTCGGGGAATGTGTCTTTTTTTTTCTTTTATGGAGCTCAAAATTGGCCTGAAATAGCACCCAAAATCTGAAAAATCAAGAGAAAAAATGAAAAAATTTTTACAAAGAAATTTTGTAAAAAAAGTTTGCAAAATTGATCAAGTTGGGATAAAAACAGGGATGATTTTACATGATTGTTGGAAAAACTAAAAAAAACCCAAATTCTGCAAAATGAAGAAATCAGGGTCGGTGGCCCGTAAAACAGGGTTTTTTATTTTTGTCGCCTTAGGGGAACACGTGTGTGTGTGTGTTTGTGTGTGTGTGTGTGTGCACTTCCATTTTTAGACCTGATACATAGCAGGCAGAATTCACCGTGTTGACACTGAAAAAAATCTGCACTTTGTTAATTTTCTTAAATTCTCTTGCAGGTATCAAAATAATGTTGAGCCGGCATGTCTTTTAGTTAAAGGGGCATTTCGTGATCCACAGCCTCATCCCCCCGACTTACCTCAAAAAAGCTGAGATTTTTATATCATATGAACCGTTTACATTAGTAATCCATGTGTACCAAATCTTACGTGCAAATTTGGTCGTATCTGTAAGAAATTCGCAATTTTGTATTTTCTGTCCGTAAACAGACAGAAATTATAGCACAGTGGCCTATGGGACCGTGGTAAACGAGCATTTGCACATAACAAAAAACCGCAAAGTCGGGATCACCTAAAAATAAGCTTTTCTCAAGGATATCTAGTGAAAAATGAATAAAACAGAAGGTGCTGGAATCACAAAATGCACCTTTAATGTATTTTATGCTATTTGAAATAAGTAAGACATACTGTTGCTGGTAACTATAATAAACATGAGGTCAAAGGTCATCTGAGGTCAAATACAAACATTTAGAGACTGCAAAAAAGGGGATGCTTACATTGAAGGAATGGCTGTTTATGGAAAAAGTGAAAGTAGTGATTTGGACTGCCTTCAGAACCATGGCATGTTTACATCTCCATGTCTTGAGGTAATGATGCCACCACAAATGAATCCAGATGGATAACCCCATCCTTTCATACATCCCATTGATTTCTTTTAGAAGTCTAAACAAGAATTTTTGTTACCATAATTTGTCATTTTGCACTGACATGACTGCCCTTTACCAGGGTTATGGCAATTTTAAGAAAAACTGGGGGAAGTATTGAAGAGTAATGATAATTTTGTGTTATTAAATGTCATAAACAATTTATTCAACACTTAAAGGTGCTCATTCCGATTTATGTTTATTCTCTATTTGAAATGAGAGCCTGGCACTTGCATATACACCAAGTATCGTTGGGAACGAACTTGTGGTTTTGATGGTAGAAGCAATAATTTACATTGCAAGACCCTATTCATTACTATGCTGATGTTGATGGTTAACCATTAAAACGGCATTTTTTGTCCCTGTCTTGGGAATTAAATGGATTTGAAGGCTAAGATTTCAGGGTGACAATCTAATCAATACTACTTCTGAATAAATCAAGAAGGGCAAAGACAATTGGAACATGCACCTTTAAATGAGCATTTTGTGATCCCCAACCTGCCCCTCTGACTTGCCTAAAAACAGTTGTGTGTGATTTTTGTTTTATTTCAACTGTTAGCAAGGGTATTATAAAACAAAGTGCTATAGAACCATGAAATGTACCTTCAAATTAAATCGGCTATTTAGTAGAAATATTGATAAATGGTTTTGTGGAGGCGTCCATGTTTGGCCATGATGACAAATCGCCCATGAGTCATGTTCACACGGAGGCTGAAACTCTAGAGTGTCGATCAGGGTTTTTGGCCATGTGGACGCATTCAGAGTTTTAAACTATGGAGTTTTATCAAGGGTCTAGTGGGGTTTTATCCCCCTAAAAACTTGGGGGTGAAGCTCAAATTCCGATAACACTCCAGAGTATTTTGGAGTGTCATGCCGTGTGGACAGCTTCGGGGGATAGTGCGCGGAGATGACCTCGCAAGGTCATCCTTGTTGACAAATTCCTGTTTGAATATCACGCGCAAAAGTCCACGGCTTCCGGTATGTTGACTTCCGGTCTATACTCCGATATGAAAAGCAGAGGAGAATGGTCAGGGGGGGGGGATTCCAGAGTTGCGGCCATCATGTGGACATAATTTGGAGTGAAGTAAAATAATTGGATTAAATTTTCTCTTCCGGAGTTTTAGACCCTTGGAGTTTTGTGACAATGAGAACATGACTAGCAACAGGTGTGCTGTGAAATGTATGCATTGTCTGGGTTCTGTTTATCTTTCTGCACCTTGAGGGTGGGTAAACAAAGATTGTTATATTTATATATTTGAAAACATCGCATTGGTTAAATCCATATTTTGTCTGAAAGAAAAGTCTTACAGATTTTTTTTTTATTTGGCCTACAGAGAATCAGGAGATACAGCTTTCATGGATGAATTTTCTGACATGTTGTTACATAAGCTTCTGGAAGCAGCCACTAAGGGAGCAGGGGATCATGACAAGGTGAAGTCCAATGCAGTAAGGGCTGTGGGCATGCTGATACAGTATGCCGGCCCACAAGCAGTGGGTAAGTACCAACAATATACCGTTAAAGGTGTTTGTTCCGATTTATGTCTATTGTGTTCTGCTGTTCTCTACACTGTTAAAAATGTTCTTAAAAAATGGCATTTTGACTGTCAGCCTGGACTCAAAACATGCAAATAACTGTAAAAAAATGTCATTTTAAAGGGATTAGCAGCGATAATGCGAGAGAATCGAAAAAATGTGGAAATGCATGTTTTTAACTTATAAATCAGGGATAAGTGTGTACAATTCCATATAACTGCTTTAATGTAGAAACAAACCACCAAATAGTGAAAAAAATGAATTATTTAAGGAAATTTGCCATACCGTCTCCTACAAATAGACATACAGCAACGGCGTCTCAGAATCTGCACTAAACAGGGGATTGTGGTTTACACCAGTACAGAATGAACACAGATCAATAATGTTTGTGTTTGAGGTCAAACTGTATTGATCATGGTGCACAATATCACGCTGAAAAGCTGTGATATTCACCGGGAAAGGCTTTTTTGATCTCAAGTCGGAATTTTGATATGCACGTATAGAAATTACAAAATCAGATAAAAGGTACGGCCTTGTCTTTAATACACAGATTTCAAGCCAACCACTTGCAGGTTATGTTCGCATATCCATGCCAGTAACAAAAATATAAAAACATGAATTTGGATGATTTTTTCGTTGTTTCGGATTAGCAAATCGCTGCTAATCCCTTTAACTGTTGAGAGTCCCAGGTGCTAGTCAAACTGCCGTTATTTTAATGAACATTTTTAACAGTGTGCTTAATATGAGAGCCTGGCACTTGCACATAAGCCCCATCAAGTACCATAGGAAACGAACTTGCGGTTTTGATGGTAGAAGCAATAATGTATATTGCAAAGCGCTATTCCATACCGTGCTAATATTGATGGTTAACCATTAAAACGGCAGTTTTTTTTTTATATCTTGGGAATAAAATGCATTTGAGGGCTCAAATTTCAGGACGACAATGAGGAAAATACAGACTTTCATCCCAAAGACAATCGGAACACGCACCTTTAACATTCACCACTGATCGTTGTGACTCACCAGTGCATATGAGGTTAAAGGTAAATAGAGGATGATGTTTTTTAAAGATAGAAAGTAGCTTGTCGCAGATGGTGATAACATTGTGAGACGTCTTTGACAAAAGACTAGAGAAAAAAAGGTAATAGCTAGGAACTGTATTAAACAAGTACAGAAGCTAGCGCAGTGGGTCTTCCCTCGCTTCGCACCACTGTGGTCCCAGGTTCGACCCTCGATCGGGCCTGTGATTTCATGTGCGTTTGGTTTTCAGTCCATACTCGGCCTCGCAGGTTTTCTCCGGGTACTCAGGTTTCCTCCTGCTTCTAAAACTGGGCTTTCTTCCCTGATGTGTATATCATAATAAAGTGAATTGAAATAAAGTATCTGTGTGACAATAAAATGACACGATAGCAGGGGTAGCGCTGCATGGTAAAAGTAAAGGGTCCAGTGTAAGCTAATTGGACCCTTTAACCCCACCTTTCGCCTGAAAACAAGGGGTCCAAACCAGAAAACAAGGGGTCCAAATGTGGTAAAATTAAAATAAATGTTGGTTCTCGAAGCCTAAGTCTATTGCTATAGCCCCATGCACCATCATTATCAGAAGTGTACTTCACTCCATTAAAGCAATATTAGCACATTTTTTTTGAAGAGCGCCCCCAATTTTTCCAAAATTTGGAGATTTTTACACAGTTGAATTGGTAACTCTCTAGTAAACTATACCTGTGAATGGTTAAGCTCGAAAATGTCTACGTGTCACAAACGAAGGAATTTTGTACTAGAATAATTATTATCGGGGATCCCCGATAATAATTCAACGGCTGCTGGAAACGGCCTTCCAATGTGAAATAGCCGGAAAATAGCGCCATGTACGTGTCTACGCTCATCTATTAGTTGTTTTAATAGTTCAGGCAAGTCAAGTTAGAGGTTATTTTCTCGAGGTGGCACTATTTCATCACGGACGGACATAAACGTAGCATTTCCATCTCTGCCGTTAAGTCCAATCTGGGATCCCAATTCTAATTACAAAATCGCTTATTTTGTGATAAATACGCATTTTTAGCATTCTCGTTCGCAGGTATAGTTTCCTAGACAATTGCCAACGTAACGTGGCAAAAATATCAAATTTTGAAAATTGGGGGCGCTCTTCAAAAAATGTGCTAATATTGCTTTAATGAATGGGCAGTTGGGGAGTGCACCTTCAAGTTTAATTCACCTTCAATCCAAAGGCATATCTTGTCTTGTCACTCAATATCGCATAATAAACAAAAATCAATCTTTTGAGAACTCAATGCAAACGAAAACACTGCAAAGCAAAGAAAGAACAGCAAACAGAATGACTAACTTTTATCCCAAAACAAGTTTCACTAAATAATAATATGCTAAGAATGCATTTTAGAATGTTTTCTTTCAAAGTTTGCCCTTTCTCACCTTTGCATCCAAAGTTACAAACATTTTAGGCAACATCCACACGGCAGGGCTTCACACAGGCCGTCGACGACATGTACTACACTTCTGCAGGCTTAGCCTAACAACTGGGATATACATCGCCAAGAAAAATGGTTTTCATTTTGAGAAATTATTTGAAATGTCCACTGATCAACAGAAAAACATATTTGCTACTAACAAATTACGTTTTTTTTTTATTTTTTAAAGTTTAAAAGGATGAAATCCTTGAGAAAAGTTTCACGTCAACTTATCACTTTATGTCCGGTCAGCCATTTTGGACTCCTTAGCATGACTGAATTTTAGTTTGGCATGAATGTGTTTCAGAAATGGTCATGGGACCGTGCTTAAGTTTGCCGATTGGTTAAGCTGTAGTTTATGGAATTTTATGGCCGGTAAATGATTTTTTGGATTGGCTAACACAGTTCATCGGCAAACATCAAAGGCAGTTTTAAGAATGAAGTTTTGAATGAAGAATTTGTGATTGATATCTGGCAGGTACGGCAAAGAAGTCAGCTGAGACAAACTTGCGCTTTAAAATTATTAAGGTTTGTGAATCAGTACACATTTTTGATCTCCGCTCCGGTAAGAAGTAAATTGTGAGGTTTTCAATTTCACATAGTAACATGGATGTGTGGTTTACCTGCGTCCAGTTGAAATCTTTTGGACCCCCAAACCCCCTCTGATTGTGAAATTCAGTGCCGCCATAATTAGCTAATTTTCCAAAATTGACGTCCTGGATGCAGAAATGCAGAAAAACGCGACCCCTGTCATGATAGTGTTGATGTGTTGTTAAATATTAATAACTTTAATTAATGTAATGTTGCAATTATTGTAAGTAAGGTAAGGTATTAAAAGACAACAGTAACATTACCAAGAGAGATTGCAACAAAACCTGATGCAAGCTGTGATTCTGTTTGCCTCCAGAGGGAAAATACACCAGAACCATCTACTTTTGAGCCATAGTCAACCGAATTGATGTCACTCAGATGTTTCAGTCACAACTCTAGGTTCCCTATAGGATTAAAGGCTATAGAATTAATTCTATCTTGTTATCCCTTTTTATACACTTTGTTTTGAGAAAATTTAGGTCTGTAATTTTTCCGTAATCGGGGAGTAGAATGTCGCCCCTACTTTGGTACCCAATACCCATTAGGAGATTTTTAGATAGGATATTTAGTCTATTCAGACATAGCTGTCAAGCATAGTAACCAAATAAAAATTGTTAATATTTAAAGCCAAAGTGTTTTGAACTTTACCATGCTTCCATCTTGGAGAAGAACGAAAATTCCTACTTTCTATTCATACTTATCAAGCGTAAATTCATGTTTGAAAAAGTTCCTGTTGGGTTTTCTGCATACATTGCAATTTGATGTGAAGTCGTTGGTGCCAGTATTCATACACTCTTTGGAGTAATCCAAGCAAGTCCTCAAAGAAGTCACACCTGAATGTCATCTAATGAAAAAATCTGAATATCTATGTTATAGTGTGTTCGGAACAGGAGTGTCATTAAAAGCGTAATGAATAGACGGGGGAAATTGTGTGATTTCAGTTGTTTGCTAATGGGTGTGGGTGTGTGAATGTGTGTGGTGTGTGTGCTATTGCTAATAAGATGGATATACAGAATACTGCTTACCTTAACATCCGATGGTGGATTGCATACAAATTGCATATGTCTTGGTACAGAGGAGAAACTCCCAAATAACACTAATCATTACCCGGTCCCTAACCTTGACGTCAGCGTTAGCCGACGTCACCATACCAACAATTCAACTTTCCTCTTTCGTCTGGGAATTCCACAAGATTACGGTAGGTTGTCTTCTATAGCCTAAGCTCCCGTTTTTTGTTTTTGCATGTTATCGGATAGTTACCAATAGGGTGTTTCAGAACTAAGTATTTGTCTATCTTAGGATGTGGTAACGCCCTAGGTTCGTTTTTACATCTTTTAGGTAGAACAGAAACGATATTTTGGCAGTTTATCGGGTTTCTGTTACGGGTTTTTTTTCGACGTCGAATTCTGCACCAGTTGTGATTCTGTACCAATCGGTGGGTAGGTGATCAGATCCAGTGCGGAAAGGTCTGCGGACTTTCTTGTGGTTGGTCACCTTCCCTGCCACACATTATCTTGTTCACTGACGTGTTTAATCATGTATTGTGTTCGTTGAAGGTCGTAGACAGGGGATTTCAATGTAATAATCGACCGTTTCTTTGGCCTCGAGTTCTGGATTACGATCTGATACTATAGACTAATGCTTCATTGACGTGTCGTTTATTGATTCTGTCTTTTAGTTATTGTTATCCTCGCTTTGAGTGCGTTTAAACTATACTTGCTAGGGTAGTCGCTGCTTGGGTGTATCATCCTGACAACCATTTGGTTCTCGTATAACAGGTATTACCCATTCGGTAGTGGGTTGGCTTTTTAACTATGTCCACCCGTGTACCTCGTGTCCGTCCCTAATTCATGATTGTGGGACCCGATCCTCTTTGCTTGACTCACGTTCTTGCTCTAGAGGAATCGGGGAATCCCGATGTATACTTGGTTCTGGCCGAAACACATTTCGATGCACTGGAGCGGGCTTCTCGCGGGAATTAGGCCTCGAAGGTCTAGTGCTTCTACTCATTCTTCCGCTACTGCTAGCTCGGGGCAGGCAGTCAGGCGGTAATCTCGGGGGCCCCGGTCCCGGCTTCTTCATCACAGGCGCCCCTGGGGCGCTGTACGGATGAAGTTGCGAAGGCGTTCCTCTGGCTACTGGCCCGTTGCGGTATAGCTGGGCGAGCGGGAAGGAAGTTCCAGGAAGGGACCCTCAGAGGGACGCTATAGTGGTTGCAACTTCCCAAGCTCTGTAGCGGTTGACCGCAAAGGTTGGGTTCCTCTCGATTAGTGATGGCCATGGATACGAGGCCGGCGTGTGTCATTCAGGTGTATTCTGCGTTATATACGCTCACACGGGGAGTTAGCAGTGCTTGGCAGTCGGGTATCTGCAGGTTGGCCCGTAACGACCTCGGTACTCTGTGCCGGTCTCGGTCTCCCTTAGCCATAAGCTCTGCAGCGGAGTTTTTGTCCGGGAGGAACGCGACGGGTAATTCACCCGCATATGGTCCAGGGGCTTATCAGCAGGATCTCCTTCATCCCGAGGGTAGTCCGCCAAGGGTCTCGGAGGAGGATTGCAACGTCATTCTGATAGCCCCCTTATGGCCCCAGCACCTTGGTTCCGGCCTCGGTGGACCTAATCGCGGGGGTCCCCCGGCTGTTACCTCAGGTCCCGGATCTTCTCGGCAGCCGGGGCCGGGGGCATCAGCTGGGGATGGAGCATCTGAAGCTGACTGCCTGGCCCTTGTCCGGCAACGTTGCCAGGAGGAGGGCCGCACTCTTTCTAGAAAGATGCCGATCTCGCTGCCCGAGGAAGGAGAGCTTCGACTCGCGAAATACTCTGCACGTCTCGCTCCCTACTTCAAGTGGTACCGGGCGAGAGCTGTTTCTCCAACTCGAGCCCCTGTAGGGCAGGTAGCAGATTTCCTTACCGAGCGATTGAGTCGGGACTTGAAGCAGTGACAGTCCGCAACTACAAATCGCAAATTCAGTCTATTCATCGTGGTTTCGAGAATGGATCCAGGCTAAACGGACTGCGATACTTATACGACTTTTTGGAGGCATGGTTTTTAACTCAAGCCTCCGAGCGGTGGATCGTTCCACCGTGGGACCTTTCCTCCGTGCTGGAGTTCTGGGGGAAAATCTCTGTTCGAACCAATCGAAGACGGCTCTATGATGGACCTCACATGTAAAGCTTGTTTTCCTCTGTTCGTGCTTTCGGGCGCCGTGTCAGAACTAACACGCTCGTGCCGTAGTGATTGTCTCGTCATTTTCTCCCAATTCAGGAGGTACTCTTCTCCGTCCGGACTCCTTGCCAAAAATGGAAGGTAGACCTATCGGCCTCTCCTCATACCTCCCCAAATACGATGACACTCATCAGTTGGGTCAGATAGCGGCTTTGGTGCCGGTAAGGGCGCTCAAATGGTATGTCAGGAGGAACGC
Organism: Ophioderma brevispina; assembly: GCA_023653785.1. Classification (NCBI taxonomy): domain Eukaryota; kingdom Metazoa; phylum Echinodermata; class Ophiuroidea; order Amphilepidida; family Ophiodermatidae; genus Ophioderma; species Ophioderma brevispina. The sequence continues at coordinate 16,740 of JAMKCH010034140.1, forward strand.
GCGTCCTGAAGGGCCCCACTCAACAGCTCTTAGTTACCACTACAGCCCCTCACGGGGCAGCAACGAAGGCTACTTGCACGTTGGGTGTGTTTCATTATAGGATTCTTGCGGTCCAGTGGAACGCCTCGGTCTCAGCTCATAGTACTCGGCATACTGTGTCGAGTTCTTTGGCATTCCAGCGCGGGGTTTCCTTGCGCGAATTTGTCGAGACAGTCTCGTGGCGTTCTGCAAACAACCTTTAGGTCAGGTTGTACCTTCGTACGTGGGAACCACGTGGCGCATATTCGCTAGGGCAGTTGCTGCAGCGGCCGGACCATAGCCTGTTGGGGTTTTTGGGGGGAAGGTGAGTACCTTTGTGGTAACAGGTAGGATACAACCGGCGCAAAGCTTCTAGCCTTCGGGGGACTTGAGGATCGCGCCGGTAGTATTCCCTTTTATCATACTCGGTCTTTAGCTTATCTAAGACAATTTCTGCTGCATCTTGCACCTCCTCCATCTACCTGTGCTAGATGGTGATGTTGTATGCAATTTGTACATACCAACATCGGATGTTAAAGGTAAGCATTATTTGTTTGAGTCTGAACAAAAACCACTGGTGTTTTTAGGACTCATAAGAATAGCCTGCTTACCTTATCCGATGTTGGATCCAGGCCCAGTCCCGCCCCCTGCAAGATGCTGCCATTTTTGTGGAGGGGGTAAGACGAAAGAGGAAGTGGAATTGTGGGGATGGTGACGTCGGCAACGTGACGTCACGTTAGTGACCGGGTATTGGGGAAGGTAATGATATATGTGTGATGTTGGGAGGTGCTGCATCTGTACCAAGACACATGCAATTTGTAAATCCAACATCGGATAAAGGGAAGCAGGCTTATTCTTGAGTCATAAAAACACATTGTTTTGTTCAGTCATATTTATTTTTGATTTATTAGATTTGAAAATAAAAGCAGGGTTCTCATGTGATGTTATAACAATACTAATTATGCTTTAGTTCTTGTGCAGTGTCATGTTACATTGTTACATAAAATTTAACAGCTGGCCAATTAAGGCAGTTTAATGCTTGACAAATACATGATGAATGCATTCTGATTATTAAATAATAGCTTTTGACCTGAGTGCATACATTGAGGAAAGAGACATGAGGATATGTCAAAGATGATGACCCCATTTCCGAAACCCAGGTATTCATATTTGGAAATTGCGAGCATGCATTAGATCATTAACTGAAGTGGAAGAAGCCAATAGCCCTCTTTTAATAGTAATAAGAGGACGATATAGTATTTCTGTCGTTCACGACAGAAAGTCAAGCATGGTTTTCAAAGGGTCGATTATGATAGGGCAGGCAAGTTCAAAACAGGTTTGTGGTTTTCTTGTAAGTCTGTCCAATAATACCTTTTGAAACGTATCAGTAGGTGGTCTACATCCGATCCAGTTTGCCCAATATGATGCGAGAAATTTGTATCAAAAAAAAAAAAACTCCCTTCCTGTCACTTTAATTACATGTCATTATTTTTAGGATACATCTGCCATGAATGTAAATTGCTTTGACAAATTACTAGATGCACGCTGCATGCCAGTTAATGTCACACAAAGGGCTCAACTGCCAAAAAAATTATAAGGAAATATCCCGTAACTGATATTTTTGTCCTTGTAAAGTTTTGGACTGTGAAAATGACTCTTAATAAATTTCTAGACTTTAAAATAATTAAGTAAAATTTACTAAATAAACTCTAATCATATCAAAAGTATCAAAATTGGGAACCACTTATTAAGTTACCTACTGATCCGTGTTTGTCTCAAACAAACCATAGGGAATTTGCGTGGCAGGTATATCAAACACATTAATGTGGCTTGTAATTCCAGCTTATCGGCTCGTGTAATTCCCAGTTGGGAGCACAAGGGGTGGACATGCCGCGTTGCAAATATAGCTGATAAAGTCCTAAGTACAATGTATAAGTGTAGAAGTGATTAAGTGAATGGCGCTGCCTCTCCGTGGTGCTTAACACAGTGAAGTAGCAATCACCGTGGGGCAGCACACCGACTCGGAGGCAGATTTAGGGTTGCTTTTATTCACACTTAGTATTGTTGCAGTACATAGGAAAATGAGATGTACTGATTCATTGGACTACTGGAAGATTAGAAGAGGTCAGAGGGACTTCAGGAAAGTATGTTACATCTCTAGCCCAAAACAATTTTGACGTTTGAAGGGATAGATCAGATTGTGGAGTTGTGAATGGACCTTCAAAGGTCGATGACATGTTTGACAGCATCATTCCCAGATTTCACTGCACAAATTGGGGAGGGGATCAGATTAGCGCAATTGCATCTTCCGGCGCTTACAAAACACTATGGTTTGACCCTCGGTCGGGCTTGCAGTTTCATGTGCAATTGGTTTTGAGTCCATACCAACTCACAGTTTGTCCGGATTACTCCAATTTCCTCTGCTTCTAAACTGGGCTTCCGTCCCTAAACATATATTTGATATATAGGGTAAATTCTATGTAAAAGTGAATTGAAATAAAAGTACGTTGTGACACTGAATGACACAATAGTGTTTGTGGGTTGTTAAATAATAATACCTCCTCTTCCAACACAAACAAATTTCAGATTTTGGTATGCGAAGGTAATATTTTCCTGCATAAACCCAGTCAAATGTGAGATATCACGTTTCAGGATAATACCTATTTTGGAAAAAAAAAATTACTTATAATGCTGATACTTGGCGAAATTGGATGGGCATTCCACCAAGTTGCTCAGAGTGATTCTTGAGGAGTGGGTTATATGAGTGTTCAGGGATAAGAGGACCAGGTCATTTGCAGGCTCATTTGTAGATCATTGAGGTTCAAAGGTCATGCAGGATCATTTTGTAGCTCATTGAGGTCAAAGGTCATTGGCGGGCTCATTTTGTAGCTCATTGTTCAAATTAATCATGAAAATTAAAGGATAGCTATATTTACTTTTACTTCAGTATTGAAATTAAGCCCTCTATAGCTGGCACCCAGTGTATTTGCTGTATAAGCTACTGCACCATTGGTACTCTAGTGTAAAAGAACACAAGACTAGCACCCACGCTCTGATGTTTGTACTTAAGATTTGTTTCGATTCTGCCTCCTTTTTTTATCCCTTTAAACACGATGCTCCCCGTCTATCTTCCAAAACTCATCCCTTCCTCCGTGAGAGAATGTCTTTCCATCTACAAATTCATTCTTCCTCAACCCAATCACCATCCTGGCATTTCGCACTTTGAAATTGATTTTTCCATCTCTAGTGCATAATTGGGCTATCAAGTATCTCAAAAGGGCAAGCTGGTAACCTAATGAGTGTTGGCTCACCATTTGGTGCAAAGGGTTCTTTTGTAAATTCATTTGTGGGTGAGATAATTAATAAACCTGAATAAGTCTTTATAACTAGGTTGATCACTAATAATAGGTGGATTCTGAAAGGGGGACTAACTTTAGTCCTGGGTTTAAAACCAGGGTTAGGTCTACAAGAGGGACCTTTTCTACAACATACTCTAAAAGTGTTCTGTAAATGGGGAGAAAATTCGTCATGGATGGGCTGTTCCAGCCCATCCTTGAGGAAGTTTCTCACACCAGTGTACATTTAACGTTCACCAGTATTTTGAAAGGATAAGGTCCATCTTGTAGGACTAACCCTGGTTGAAACCCGGATAAAGTAGTCTCCCTTTCAGAATACCAGCCATTGCTGACTTATTTTTCAATTGCTGGAACTAAGGTTTGAAATTTACCCCTTATGGCCACTACCACCTATGATATGAGACAATCTGTTGATGGCTCATTAACAGGACCACAATGTGAGATATATCTCTGAAGTGACCACAAAAAAAGTGCTTCTCTATTCGTGTAAAACTACGCTGTTAAAACGTCGGTTATTACGGTAAATACCATGAAAATCCATGGAATCCCAGCTACCGGTATTTTACGTAAATAACAGCAACCGTAAAGATGAAATTGCCGTTATGATTGAAGAGAAGTGTTGATGTTTTATCGATGTTTGTATAAAGAGAAAACACATATTTTCGTGGTGGTAAAGTCATTAAAATGCTCAAGTCTCTTAAATACAGTATATATTTCTACGATCACCCATATTTTAACATGTGAATAATGGCAGCTGGGATTCCGGTATTTCTACCGTTATTTTTTTAATACAGGGTATACCATCATTCTTATAGTACCTCTGATTTGCTATTACATGAGATTTTACCTACCAAGTATCCAATCAAAATCGGGCTTATATGCCAAAAGATAGGCAGGTAGCGCCCAGGGGGTTAAAACAGATATTTTTAGAACATTGTTGGAATCATTGATAGTACTATAAGTGTATATTACTTTTTGACGGAGCATGTTGGATTTTCACCAAAGTCATATTTGTGAGGGGACGGTCCCAAAGAGGAGTTTTGTGAGTGTTTTTTACATAGAAATAAAAAAATGACGGCCAGACTGTGGTTAGAGGACGGCATCACATGAATTTTAATCCACTCACACAACAGATTTGGACCATTAAAGGTGCTTGTTTCCGATCATTATTTGGGACCCCTCTGATTTACCCGGAAGTAGTATCAATTTTATATCAGATGAAAGGTCGTATTGTTCCTCATTATCTCTGAAATTCAGCTTTCAAAATCCATAAAATCCAAGAGACTGACGTTTTAATGGTTAACCATAGCTATTAGCAAGTAGTGAAATAGGGCGTTGCACTAAATTATCAAGTCAGCATCGAAGCCGCAAAGTTTTGTGTCATACGGTACCCGTTGGATCTCATTCCAAGTAGATTAACAAGATACACAAAAATTGGAAGAAGAACTTCATGCTATTCTCTGATTACCCATAGTAATAGTATTTGCATCACATGCAGAATGCAAGATTCAAAAGTAGGAGGTATACAAAAATTATTTGAAAATAACAACTTTTCACTACATATCTTTAACAAAAGACTTCAGGTACATTTTAAATGACACATTCAGATAACATGCCTATCATAAGTGTCATTGTGAAAGCTCTGTTCACATCCTTCAATTTAGAAAAGGAAAATATTTTGTGCATTTTCCCCTTGGGATCAGTAGTAGCTTACACACACAACAATTCAACACAACCATCAATCTCAACACTTTCGACAATACAACTACAGAAGGCAACCACTCTCAAATATAAAGTAGCGCCTCGGTGATGGGAACCGTCCTCTTGCTATTCTCAAGCGGGTTGCACACCCCGGCTGATTCTATCATCTAGTAAATATTAATCCATTGTATAAAATAGAGTATCATAGCCTTTTTCCGACCGCCACAAGCAACCAAGGCTTAGCCACAATTGGTTGGACTGGACAAAAATTAATGGATGTATCAAACTCGTAATCGTCTGCGGTAAATGCAGTGTGTAGGGATTGATTAATTTAGAATTGAAAGTCAGCGGCGCACTTGAAAATTTGGCCAAGTTGTAGTCATCCATTTTTCTTTCTTGATATGGTGGTTTTCAATCATATTTTTTTGGATGAAGAGGCTCAATTCCAGCTTGATTTACAGTTTTGCACAACTAAAGTAGGTGTTTAAAACAGAGACACGGGCACATTTGAGAAATAGTGTGCCCTCTAGATTTTCAAAATTGATATTTTTGCATATTTGTAAAGTTTGTATATATACATTTGCCCTTGTCTGAAATGATTTAAGCCAAGTCCGGCACGCTTATTGGGTAAAACAGAACAAAATATAATGAAGAAATACTGAGTTGCAACATCACTTGTTTTCTCAAAATAACAAGTTATTTATTGTTTCTACAAACCTCATGGAAATCTATTCAACGATCTCTCTCTCTGTTTCCTAGTCTGCATGAGAAAAGTAGATTCATATATCCACTGTTACTCCCCCGATAGCCCCCTTACAACCTCATGCAGAATCGGTTTACAATAGAGGATGTAATGTAAAACAATGGTAGAGCCATGTGTTAGCCTGATGTTGAAATGCAATCACAGAAATTTTCTTCTTAAGTCACGTTCGTGGTGGACAAGATACTAAATTTTCACTAAGAAAGATTGCGTAATCAATGTTGAAAATTGGCATTTTGCAGTGTAAATGTGACCGCAAAGACATTGTGGACCAAGAAAGTGATAAAGGAAGAGCGATGGGATTGCCTGGAAAGGCAAGTGAAAGGGTTCCTATGGCGATGGTGCATTACTATTAGGCTAAATGAATGGAAAGGATATTTTACTAATTTATCTTTTAAAGGCTATTTACCAAATACCAGGCCATTCCATCATTGCAAAAATTAAAGGACCATTCTTTTTAATCTATCTTTTAAAAGGCCATTGGCATCATTTACCAAAGTCATGACATTCATTTTAAATAAAAAAGGGGCCATCTCAAAATGGCTGCAAAAAGTACACCCGGTTCAAAAACATTACAATACACTGGTGCACGAATCCACAACGGGCAGTTGAACTGCTCTTGTATGTTGTAGAAACTATATCTGTTATTCTTCCCATGGCTAAACTATCATTTGCAAGCAAATATTAAAGAAAGAAATTTCTATTTCTGAAAATGTGCAGGTCCTCTTTAAAGGCTGACCAGAGATTTCACCAGGGCGGGCACCCTCAATTTTGTGTTGTGGTTTTTTGTATCTAACATAATGCTGTCCATATACTAATCACGTGTGAAATAGTAAGCTCAAATCAAAGTTCCTCATCTAGAAGATCACAACTTGTTATAAATTTCCTCAAATCCGGAATTTTGTTTACATTAGATATCCTATGGTACTGTATACTACACATAATGTTAACTGCCGTGGAAACGAAAAATCCGATTAAATCTCAAACTTTGGAATTGATTGGAGACATTGATGACCCATCTTCATAGTGTGCATCGCACGCTTTAGACAGCGGGGTTTGAAAAAATCGCCAATCCTCAAAAAGGTGGGTTTGCGAGAGTTCAAATAAAATGCGTGTATTCTTAAAAAAAGCGTGCAAAACAATAAAAATAAGAGCGTGTAATTCGCAACTGTAACTAGCTGAAAAGCTCCGAAACAAATGAAATCAGCCGACTTGCGCTCATTTTTTTCCGTTATTGCTGCGAACTGCAACCTGTTGTGATATTTTTTTGTAACTGAAATCATTTTTTTTAATGTTTTAAAAATTTTGGTTAAATCGTTAAAAAAAAATGTACGAATCCAAGCACAAAAGTTGTTGGAAAAATCGTTAGAGAGCCCCCTCATCTCAGTAGAATCAATGCATTATTGCAGGTATCTAGACGACGTCCACAGGCGCATTGAACTCGAAAGGAACGCGTTCGTTTGTTCTGTGGGGTGTGTGATTTAGCGTGGATGACAATAGGAAACCACTCATGCAGATCCGGTCAAAGGGGGAACGAACGTATATACGTAGGTGTTTTTAACCAGTCGTTTACCAAAAATAACATGGGCATCCCGATCCCGCTATCGCACTGTTTACTGTAAGGGTTTTTTTCGGGTTGGTTATTTTTTTCCGGGATCGCGCCCGGGGTGACCCTTTTCACTACTGTCACCGCGCCGTGTGTGCTCTCAGTGAGCA
>JAMKCH010034141.1:0-16353 GCA_023653785.1 Ophioderma brevispina
ACAAAGACTTTGTCAAAACCTACTTTTCCTTAAGTCAAATAATAGTGAGGTATCTTGTCTCACCATATCACATTCACTCAAAATGTCGTCTTATTATCAACATTATGTCGACATACAAGATATCAATTATCTTGACACTCAACAAAGTGTAATGGCACTTAGACATTCCAATACAAAACTAAAAATTAATGAGTTTTTAAAAACATTCATACTGCGGGTCTCGACATCATTGAATGAAACCCATGAATGCGCATGCTAGGAACACCAAAAACCTGATTGTCCGGCTGAGTCTGAGTGCTCTCGGTGAATGCGGGCCATAGACTCAGTATCAATAGCCAAGCCTGTGGTGGACAAGATAGACGCATTCCGTATCTACAATACATTCACCTTCAATGATCCTGTGCAATCGCTAAACATGTATCGATTAACAGCTTAATGTATTGAGGCCTGGAATGTAATCATCTTGTCCACCAAACATGTACTGGTTGCTGACGTCATATTGACTACGGTCTATTCACGTCTCTACCGAAATGCGAGTACTGGTAAAGTGATGACATGAAGCAGGTTCCACCAGATTCCGATATTCTGAATACGATTTTCCTGCATATTCGGACAGTCTCGGCGGACGACTACCATTTTATAGTGTAATTCCAGGGGCCCTTTAATTTGCGTTCTGTGCACAAGTTATGGTGATTAAGAGAGGTGTGGCGGTATAGGAAAAGTGTTATTTCCAACGACATACCAAGTTGGTTGTCTTTGGTGTAGGTCGATCATTGTTTTTTTTATTAGTGCGTACCATAAGGGGCCGTCCTCCACGACCACGATGTGCTGTCGTACATACCGGTTCGTCGTACTATTTGTTTAAAGGGTGCACGTGCATTAATATTAAATACATAGACCTTCATATCAATTGGCTATTAACAACTTTTCAGTTGGTCCAATAACTACTTTGGCATTGGCGATGATGACCCCCCCCCCCCTCCGGCGCTCTTTATCTTTTGGATCGCACCGTAACAAATGGGCACAAACCGCGAGCGCGTGGCGGTACAATTCATAAGATCTTTTCCCCCAAATCGTCCACAAAATCCTGGCTACCAACTGGTTCCCATTATTTCGTCCGTTTTGTCAAATATCCTTACAGTGGGCGGAACGTTTTTTTTGATTCTTCGGGTTCCAACGTTTTGTCGAATGAGAAAATTTTTTTGTTAACTTGTAAAAAAAAATCAGAATTTTTCTTCAAGATTTCGATTTACGTTTAAAACAATGGCGACGTCTACAATTATAGGGATTATTTGGCCTTACACCGCCTAGGCATTTCCAGGTGTGGCAAATTGACAGAGGTTGCCTAGTTTTTATTTAGCAATTTGATTTTTACCCGTGTGCTCTGAACCCAATGCAGAGCCGAGATTGTGGGACAGTCTAGAGACGTCCAAGCAATAGCGCTCCATTTTTAACGCATCCCTCTGTGGGCAATCCACGGTCGTGCACCAGCCCTAAATAAGCGTGCTGCCAGGCACTATGGTGCAGCTGAGATTGAAAAATGGGCACTAAATCCTAAAAATGTGCAGTTGAAAATACCACATACCAGTCAAAATAAAAAAGTTAAAAAAAAAACAGTCAGCGCCTCACGCTGTTTGATCCATGGCAGTTTGTCTCTTTTATTTTTATAACAATTTCAAGCATTGACAACTGTTTTTGACAAACTATTATACATTATGGAGGGACATGCAAAAGCTATAACCTCGGCAAAAAATCAGAAAATCATTGTCTGGAACTTGCATATAGGACGACAAAGTTTTGATTTTGGTATGTACACCCTCTATATGCCCATTCTCCATAGAAAGACATGCAAAACTAGAGTTTTAAGAAAAATCATCATTTATTTGCCTGCAATTAAATTTCATAAAATTTAAACGGCATGTTTTAATAAATTAATCCAAATTAGTTATCAAAACTGTGTCACCGTTGATTTTTTGTTTTTATTTCTGTGCCCTGCGGTGCACATTGGATTTCGGCAGCAAAAAGAAGGGGTCCTCAAAAGGAACTCAAAATTCCTACCAAACAGGCATGGAGGTGTATTTCCAGAATCATCCTGTTTGCCCACCAGACAGACAGTACAGCACTAGACAGTGTATGATGTATCAAAGGAGGCTGCTAGAAATTCAATTTAAAATGTGCTTGTTTTTGTCCGATAAATGACAAGATTAAGAAAAACAAACTGTTTTTTGTGTGCCCCTCAAATCCGTACTGGAAGTAACTTTTTTGAATTTTTAATTTCAGCAATTCATTTATTGTATTTTATTCCGTAATTTGTTCTATTATGAGCCAAATGTTATGAAAAAAAGTCCTTTGGGAAGTGCGTTTTTCATTTTTTGGCGGAAGATTTGTGGCGCATATAAAAATCGGTTTTTGGACACCCCCCCCCCCCCCCCCCCCCCCACCCCCCCCCCATTTGATTTGTATAAAATCCGATTTTCCTTTTTTCCTTGTTTATGTGGTTCATGTTGAGGTACCCCATCATTGACCAGAGTGTTTGTGTAAAAATCCAACATCAAAGTGGTTTTCAGAGGGAGGTCCACTTGAACCCCCTTACTGGCCCATATGCAGCACCGGGAGTACCTTATGTAATAATAGCACATTTTTTTGAAGATCGCCCCCAATTTCCCAAAATTTGGGATTTTTTGCACAGTTGCAATGGTAAACGGCAAGTAAACTATAACCTTTGAATGGTAAGCAAAAAATGTCTCATGTGTCACAAACGAAAGAATTTTTGTGATTGAATAATTAATATCGGAGATCTCATCTCCGACAATATTCACTTGCTGCTGGAATCGGTCTTCCAATATGGAAATAGCCAGGAAATAACGCCATGTGTCTACGCTAGTGGTCTTCTCATCCATTATGTTTCACATTGGTTCAGGCAAGTCAAGTTTAGAGGTCCATTTTCGTGAGGTGCACTATTTTATATGGACGGACAGAATTTTTAGTGTTTTCAACTCCGCTGTTAAATCACAATATGGGATCCGATTCCATTTACAAATGATTTCTTTTTATGGCAAATATGCACTTTTTAAGACTTTACCGTTCGCGAATATAGTTTAGTGGTACCACACGAACGGTGGCACAATCTCAAATTTTGAAAATTGGGGCACTCTTCAAAAAAATGTGCTATTAAAATATTGCTTAAAAACCCTTCTACCGGAGCCATGTTTTTGTAACAAAAACTCCCGAAGAGGTGATTTTTGTCACTGAACATCCGATTCCTACAAGTTTTTTGGTACCATGCCACAGGATAGCTTTAAGATTTCTTCTTCGCATTGGCATATCAAATGACTTAGTGACGGCACAAGGCTTCTTTTTCGGGGGGGGGGGGCAAACGGGTGCAAAGTGATTTTTAAAAAATTATCGTTCCCTGGCGATGGTCCAGAGGGCCCACAGTGTTGAAAAAAAAACGATGTAACACCTTCGGACTAACCCTTAGAAGATATCGATCGTTCCCCAATCTACCAACGCAGGCTTGTTAGCTCAATTGGCACCGAGTGCTCTTCCTAGTATACGGACGTGGCCAGTTGTAAAGAGATATAGTCTTGTTCCATAGACGAAAATGGATTAAGCGTGAAACTAATGTTGTTGCGTGAATAGTCAACTTAATCAAGTGCCCTATTATTTACCCGTTGCAGGCGGGCTATGAGCCCTGTGGACTATAAAACTTCTATCAGCAGTTCGAGTACGGCCAAGCGCACGTTTTTTTTTCATTTTCAACACTACCACATGTCCCTCTTGGTGTTAAATTGCACTAATTTATTCAAGTTTTTAATTATTAATAATTTTGTTTGTCACAACGACAAACCAACAATGAACAAATCTGTTTTTTTCACTTAACGAGGTAGAATTTGCAGATGTGGTTACTCATATATTCATATCTTCGGATTGCCACATTGCCAAAATTTCACCTTGCTTGGATAAGTCATGGCGATTTGTTCAAACAGCCCTTTAAAAGAAAGCCCTATTTAGCTTAATTACTATGTTTAAGTTCACTAGCATTGGTTTAAAGTTTAATGTTGGTTTTATTGACATCCTACCGCATGCAAACGTTTTAAACGTCAGTAAAATGGATTATTTCTTATTTCTCAGGTTTACCCTTTTAGGTTAAAGTTAAAAATCCTCCCCCCCCCCCCCAAAAAAAAAACCCTTTCTTTCTGTTTTACAAGAATCAAATACATTCATAGGTTTCTTTGTAGACAAAAAAGGTTTTTAATAACCAAGAAAATGTTTCTTTGTAGAATTCTAATTTTAGGAACCATTAATTAAATAAAAAAAATAAATCCTTTAAAAGTTTCTTGTTGTTGAGCTCATTTAATCTTTAATGTTCTATACAAACCATACGGTGCTAAATACAGGATAAAAAGGTTGCACCTTTTGTTCTAAGATTGTACAGTACCGATCCTACCATGTAGGCGTGATCTTTTACCAAAGCACTTGTTTGAGCACTGTTTATAATAATCAAATGTAAAAAGCGAGGAACTCCTGCGATACTTCCTATTAGAGAATAAATGGAACAAGATTTTTTTTTTGCCTGTCAATCGATGGAGTGACATGGATGGCATCTAATGCGAAGTGGTGTATTTAGCATAAAGGCAAACAACAAATATCATCTTTCATTCCCATTCTTATTAAGTATTTTTGTAATCTTTATGTTATTTGTGTGATTTTTTATCATAAAAAAACCCATAAAAATAACGTAACATCAGTTTGTTTATTCAATAATGACACCCCTCTCAAAATTAATGATGGCGAAATACACAATCCACCCATCCTTCCTATCCTCTCTCACCTTGGAATGGGCCAAACTCACCAACCACCATGGTATTGGTTGCTGTCTCATTGAGTCCTGCCCACTGATAAGATCATAAATAAAATAAGAATAAAATAACATTTATTGCTAGATACCCTAATTATTATTTTATTATTATTTTTTTGGGGGGGTCGCTACTGGTATGGCTGTCCCAGTACTACCTGTCCAATGGCCGAGTTTCAGCGGCTAAACCGTCCCCCCATCGGGTTTTCTTTCTAGGGAAATCCGATGAGAAAGGTAAAAAAAAAGATCTCCGACAAGGGCGTCGGGCTCTGAGAGCCTAACGGCGGCCAACCAGCACATTGACATCCAGGAAGGGCATCCGTCCATTAATCCTTTGCGCCTCCAATAATCCTCCCTCCTCATCACGGTCGTATTACTGTGTGAATAGGTGAGGTGAATCCGCCCCCGCCGCTAAGCGGTGACAAAACCATTAAAACTTTTGGTTTTACTACTTTACAAGGCTTTTCTATTAGTGTAAGTAGATCCATAAAAATCGCGCACGTCTGGACAAAAGCATGAAACTTGGCAGCTTCCTTTGGGGTGCGCAAAGCAAACTTAGAAGGGTGCCCAAAAATCGGACCTCATTAATGACGTCATATGCCCCGCCCCGGCGCCCCTTTTTTGCATATTGCAATTATTTCAAATGAATTCCTCATAAACCTATCATGTGTGGGTATCAATTAAGCTGGCACATAAAGACTCGTCTTAAATATACTTTAGTAGTGTATCTTAGCATTTGGGGGTCACATAGGTTCATTAAAGGTCATTGAGGTCAACATTTATTACTTTCATTCACCCAAATTTGGTATACAATTCCACCACATGGCGTACATACAATAAAGGTATTTCCGTAATTTGTCAACACACAATTTTGACATTGGTAAAATATAAAATAAAATCATCCAATAACTTGATTTTGTTTCATATCAAAGGTAAATACCATGTAGTTTCATAAACAAATAGGAATTGCCCTTTCACACATTAGATTTTGTTGGATATTACAAAAAGTGACATGCTGTCATGCACCGTACATCATTCCCATTATGTTATTTAAAATCAGGGATTGCAAATTTGAAATTGGTAAGAAACTTCTTTGATTTAAAACGTTTGTCTTTAAGAATCTGTGTTCATTATTAGAATGATGGCATTTCGTCTTGAGGATGTCAAATTGAAATATTTCTGCAACGTACGTCCACAACGGTTTACATATGAAATTTAACCCTAAAGATGCCAGTTTTGATTTTTATCCTTTGTTTTTTTTTTCCTTCAGCTTAATCGGCCTGATGTGTACAGATCTGTTTAAAAAACTAATAAGTTTGCCAAAAGGAGACTGTTACTAAACATGAGTAACGCAAAAGTACACTTTTGTGTGTACGTCCACAAGGGGGGTGTTTTATGACTTTGTAATGCAAACCAAGAATGTTATTGGAAATTAAATTTTCAGGTCTAAATACTATCTGTCAGAGTCTACTCATAAAATTGCCCAAATTTCAAAAACATGAATAATTGGAAGTTCTGGGTCCCCAGTCAACTGATTCTTTTTCCATATAAAAGCACACAAGTCCAGAGCAAAAATCCTGTGGCGAGTGGTGAGCCACTTCAGTTCACTAAGCCATAGTGGTAATTTCCTGCAGCATACTGCAGCAGTTCTCTCCTACCTGGAAATTCAGGTAGCAAGGTCTACAAAGCTCTCAGGAGTTGTCAACATCCTGAGTAGTAGCTGCAGGCAACCAGAGCCTCTAAGAAGAGCTGGAGCACTTTGATGGACATGCGGGAGAGCTTTATCCTTTTTGATAACCCAGAAAATTTCTCAAAATGCCCTCTGATATTTTCAGGAAACATTTTATGCATGGACTTGAAATCCATATGGTTCCTGTCAAAGAACCAGAGTGCTAGTGTTTCCAAGCCCTTTGTGTATAGCACGAAAGTTTTGGTATAGCGAGTGCACATCAATATCACATCAAGAACTTATGAAATCAGAAATGATATCACAGTATTGGAAGTTTGGGGCTGCTTTGCACCTCATTGTTCATGATGTCCCTTTATGCACTCAAAGTCTGTAACATACGGTATTACATTCCTCAAAAGGCCTATACTTTCGTCTTTTCAATTGTACTTCCGAAGGGACATGGCCTACACCGTCGGTGGTTAAATAATTTAGACCACCTTTACCAAGGTTACATCATCTACAGTCCAAATCTGAAAAGGATCCACAAAATTATTTTGTGAGCTGCCAAGCATTCCGTTCAAGCTTTGCCCAAGTATAGAGTGCTGAGACTTGATTGTTGCGCCAGGTCCTTGGCATGTGCATCTTTTCAGACGTGAATTAGAGGTTTTCAACCGGCAATACCGGCTCTTACAAGAACTTGTTGTCCACCAACTTCACCAAGAATGTCGCCAATCATGTTCCACACATCACAGAGCCATCTATTGGAGGCCAAGCATGTGTTTATGTACTGCTGTTGAGAGTCACCAAAGAACCTCTCAATCCTAACTCTTTCATTGTTTTTTGTTTTGTTCAGTTTTTTGTCTTTCTTTAAGAGATTTCATTCATTATGTGCAGTTTCCGTGGACTGATTTCTACAGTTTTTTGAACTAGGAAAAACTGCTGATGCTTCAAGTATTATCCGTTTTTAAATGGCGGGGTATTTCTGTGAACTAGTTTGTTGGGTACTGTACTCTTCTGTAGCGTTTCGATAAAGGGTCAGGTCAAAAATGGTATTTTGGCTCAATTGTTACCAAGTCCCTTCCAGAAATCATGAATCCCCAATATCTGGTATCTTGTAGAACTCCTTACACCATCCTCATTTTTATCCAACGTTATTGTGTTCAATTAATGCAATTCCAGAAATTTTGAACAAATAATACAAGTTTTTTTGGACATGAACGTTCTTGGATTGAGTTTTCTTCTGTTTGACCATCATTTTATGTACGTCTTTTTTTTGTATTATTTACTATTATTTTTATTTTGACTGAATATCATTATATATATAATTTTTTATTTGATTGAATTACCTTTCCCTAAAACTCCATCAAAGCTATTAACTTTTAAAAATGTTATTGATTTTTAAAAAATTTATTTTAATAATATTTTATTCATTTTTTAAAATTGTTTTTATTTTATTTATTATTTGTTGTTTGTGGTTTGAACTTTGAAGTAACAAATTTAAGTAAGTGGATTTAAAAAATCGGCAACCTCAACCTGGTACAAACAAACAATTAACCATGCAATTGCCTATTTGTTCTAAATCTCCTCCAAGCAATACTTATTCTTTAATACTTCCCTTTAATACGTATTTTAATAGTAGTATTAAACTTCACTTAAAACAACAGCTTTTCACAAGATGTACCAACAAATTGGCATATGATCTTGAATCTTGGACTCAAGAGCTTACTTTTAAAATGTTATTGATTTTTTAAAAATTTATTTTAATATTTATTCATTTTTTTAAATTGGTTTTTATTATTATATTATTTGTTGTGTGGTTTGAACTTTGCACGTAACAAATTTAATATGGATTTAAAATCGGCAAGCATCAACCTGGTACAACATTAACCTGCATTGACCTCTTGTTATAAATCTCTGCAAGCAATACTTCATGCTTTAATCTTCTTCTTATCGTATTTTTAATACATAGTTTTAAACTTCCACTTAAAAACAACAGCTTTTCACAAGATTTACCAAAACTGCAATATAAACATTCGGGGATTTTATAGTTTTAGTGTTAATATCTGCAATTGACTATAATACTAAATAAACTGACAACTGTGAACATATGTAGGAATAAGGTGGTCCACGTTTTGTACATGGGTAAAAATTGTAATTGTTCGAATTAATAAGGTAATTCAACAGTATCTGTGAGCTATAGTTTTATTACAATGACAGAACAGGTTCAAGGTTATCCTGCGTAAAGTGTCCAATTTGTTCCAACTGGTTTTAAATGTGTTTTCATTTTGTCACACTAGATACTAATTGTATATTAGATTCTTTAGCTGACAGTTCAGTATAGAATTAGAGTTTATATTTAGTGACCTCACTAGCCCCATCACATTTGCATTCTAATTAATGCAACAAAATATCATATATGGTGCACCAGTAGATTTTGGGCTCCTATACCAGTAGACCATTAATATTTTAACAAACTGGCCAATGCTAAATTTTAACCCCATTGTGACCTTGAAACCTAGTTGCCTCATAACAATTGAATACTACTTTCCATAGGGAAACTATACCTTCATCCTTGAAATGTCGATGAACATCATACTTTCGGTTCATTTCGACATTTCAATATTTTGACCCTGTATAAACCATGCCCCCATGAAACATATTCTAACACTTTGATTTGTTAAACGTTTGATATGTTGTTCTTAAAGGTTTTCCCAATACAACTCTGGAGAAATAGATAGTTCAATTAGTTATTAGTCAGTATGTTTTCCTAATTGACTGGCCTATCAATACCTGAATAATTGCAAGTGAATATAATTGTATAATTTAAATGGCAATTTATACATGAAACCAAGTTACGATTACTGTTGTGCCATACGAAATAATACAAGGGGCGTGGTTTTGGACCATTATATATTCTTATATTTATTTTATATTATTTCTCATACTTATCTGCCATTGAGAGGGGACTCCCTTCCTTTCTCTCTTGACTAGGTTTCTTTTTACTATTTTGTTTTCCTTACTTTTCTAATTTCTGGCTCTTGCTGTCTGGGAACTTCTACCTAGAAGCTAGTCTCCTGTCTTTTGTCGTGCTGGTCTAGGTATGTAGTGTAAGGTCTCGTTTCTAGGACTGGGTTCAGCTAATCGTTTCGGCTCTGGGATTAGTCACATTCTAGGGTAACGCCCCTCGTCTTTTTTTGGCAGTAAGTAGTTTTTGGGCATCCCACATCATTTTCTCAACATAACCCATAGGAGTGTGACCATGGATATCACATTTTTTTGATTTTTGACACGTTTTGCCAACCAAAGCTTACTACGGTTATCAGCCCAATACTGGCAATGATCGTGTGACCTTGAATGACCCCAAACTGACCTCTGCTAACCAAATATTCATATATTTTGACCATTTTAGCACTCTACAACACGTCCGTTAACCTTTCAATTTGATACCAAACTTATATGATTATTGAAAGTAATGATTTTAAAACATAACTACGAACGAGTATAAAAAGGGGCGTGGCATATGACGTCATTATGTGTCGAATTTTTTGGGCACCCCTTCTGAATTGCTTTACATATCCCAAGGAAGGTTGTGCCAAGTTTCATGCTTTTGTCCAGAGTGGCACGATCTTGTGAAAATTATGACTTATCTACTTCACTAATATGCACGAGCTGGTGCCGTGGTAGCATTTTTTTGAGCCTGAAAGTATGCATGTGCAGCTGAGATTTTTCCCCTTAATTTTAGGGCCTGTCGTGCACATACACGTTACTATAAGCGTGATGATTACATAGGGGAACGCGGGCCACAATTGTTGTCCGCTATGGCCAGTTAAAAAATAGCGGGGTTGGTGCCCGCTATAAAACTTGTCACCCAGACTTAAGGCAACTTATCAGAGATTCACTCGAAAAAGAGTAAATTTGGCAATCTATAGCAAGCTTTAAGAAGTGAAGGATAAGTATGTAGACATTATCCCATTATTTAAATAACAAATCAGTTTTCCAAAGGTTGTTGGCATCCTTAAAAAAAGTCAAGCATACACTTCCTTCCAAATCCTCGTCTCACTTTACAACACACACTTATTCTTCCTTAATTGCCATATTGGATATAGTTTGGAAATACAAATCTTAAGCATCAACATCTTTAACATTAACAAACTTCAAACTGCTCTTTTTATGTATCGTTTACTTTACTCAAAAGTATCGTCCGAGTGTCAATTGGGGATGTTTCTTTATCTTTACCAAAATTAGTGAATTATAATACACGAAATGCTCAATCATTACCAGGCCGTAACTCATTAATTAGAAACTCCATCGAATTCTTGCTTGTTCTGTCTCCTGGAACATCCTTTATAAAGCACTCTTCAAAGGTTAAACACCCAGTTGCTTTAACTAAAATATTTTAATTTTTCATTTTTTTAGATCTTGTTTTGGCTGGGGAGACGCAATCAGTGACGAACACTGTTTTCATGGGTGCCCAGAGGCAACAAAATACATCAAAAATCGTTTTTACAATACATGAAATAGACATCTTAACTTAGTAAATGCATATAAAATTACACTCCTAATACATACAAAGATACACTTCATAAATTAAAAACATAATACAAATAACGTATATGTAATATATGTAAAAAACAGAAGCACAATATTACAATCAATTTTTTTTAAATCCCACGTAGCTGGGAGAGGAGTTTTTGCAGTGATTGGGAGTTTGTTGAAGGCTGAAGCCCCCTCAAAAGGTGAATTGTCTGTTTTCAGAAGTGTTGCGACAAGGAGGTCAATGCACATTACCATTGTCTAGCTCTTCCATAATTAATGAGTATTAGAAACTCTATTAAAAATATTGCACAAATTGGAGGTTTAAGTAAAACATCAGTTGGAAAACGACGGGGGAACCTAAAATACCTTGCCACAGTATTTTGAACACATTAAGTTGAAGAACCAAGATTTTATTTGCTGGCATTTTTTTGTAAAACCCCACACTATTCATCAATAGATCAAATTGAGGAATAATAGTCATGGTTGAACCTCCAAGTTCCTAGGAAGCGCAACGTGCTGGGACATGGCCTTCCAGTGGCTGGTCCCCAAAATATGGATAATTCTCCCCATTCATTCCGTATTGCCCAACGTTGACAAATTCAAATCTCTGCTCAAAACCTATTTGTTTCATATTGTTTATTCTTAGTTTTACTTTCCTGTTGTCTTGCTCTTCTCTCTTTTTGTTTATGCGCTTTGTTATCCTGTGGAAAAGGCGCTATAATGTCTGTTTTATTCTTATTATCATTATTAAAGATTTATACAACATGACAAGTGTTTGTAGGCAATACATTCCTAACCCTTTCTTAGGAGACCAAAACTCTTGTTGACTTTAGAGCCACTTTGGTCAATATTAACACTCCAAATATGAAATGGCCCAGCCAAACACCAAGGTTTAAAATAGGCAATTTGGACAAATGACATTTGACCAAATGGATAATTAGACTAAATGGGATATTAGACCAAATGGGTTATTAGACCAAATGGATATTAGACCAGCGGGTAATTAGACCAGATGAATATTAGACCAGATGATATTAGACCTAATGGATATTAAACCAATTGGGTATTAGACCAAATGGATCTTAGACAAAATTATCTTAGACCAGATGGGTATTATACCAATTGGCATTAGACCAAATCGGTTTATAGACTATATGGATATTAGACTATAATGGATATTTCTCTATACGCAATGAAATAGAGACTAATGGCTATTAGACAAATGTTATAAAAGCCTACTGTTTATTAGACTAAATGGTATTAGCCGATGTGGAGATTAGCCAAATTGGCCATTAGACCAAGTGGGATTAGACAATGGCAAGTCCCATAATAATTTATTATAGTATGGGGGCGGTGTGTTGATGGTTTGAGATTTGTTGGCTCTTTTGGCCTACAATTGAATTTAATTTAAGATAATGGTCCCAGGAATCCAAATGAAATTGATACCATTTTTCTCCCTGTCAGTTTGGGCGGCCATCTTGATTTCAAAATGGCTCGCCATTTTTTCAAACAATATTTACTCAATATCTGCATTTCTGAGCAACATAGACGGCTCAAGTTGGCGGCAATTCCCATGTTTGTGATATCCAGGACAAACAACTATCACATCCAGAGAGGAGTCGCCGATTGTTTTCCTTCAGGAGGTCATCGAATTTCAAATGACCCGCCATTTTCACATATTTTGCTCTTAATCTGGACTTTCTGAGCAACAAGAAGGCTCAAGCTGGTGCAAAACCCATGTTGTGATGTCAAGGGACAAAACTATACATCCGAAAAATCACAGATTGTTTTCTTCGGCGGCCATCTTGTCATTTTAAAATTGCCGCCCATTTTTTACTATACTTTTGCCCAATTATCTGGACTTCTGGTCAACAGGAAACTCCAATTGGTGACAATACCTTTGTGATGTCAAGAAACACATATATTTACACCATACCCCAAAAAGGAAGTCGTTGATTATTTCCCCTTCTGGCGCCATCTCGACCTTTCAAAAAATGGCCGTCATTTTCA
This sequence comes from Ophioderma brevispina, assembly GCA_023653785.1. Lineage (NCBI taxonomy): Eukaryota > Metazoa > Echinodermata > Ophiuroidea > Amphilepidida > Ophiodermatidae > Ophioderma > Ophioderma brevispina. Next base: position 13,074 of record JAMKCH010034141.1, read on the forward strand.
ACAATGTATACTTTGCGCCCGATATCTGGGACTTCTCTGAGTAAAACAGAAGGCTTCAATGGTGGCAGTACCGTGCTTGCGATGTTCTGGAACATATATAATATATATATATATATATAAATTAGATATATTTTACAATCCAGATAGTCGCGCAGATTATTTCCTTTCTGGCACCCATATTTTAATTTCAAAATGGCCAATATTTTTCATATACTTCGCCCAATATCTTGCCCTTCTGAGCAAAATAAGCTCAATGCTCCATTCCAAATCATATATACATCCTATTGCATCAGAACACACTTAAGCATGGAATCCTGAGAGAGCCATATAGCCGTATGCTATAGCTCTGGTGTTTTTAATAAACTTGTAGATGGGTGTTCAGTGTCCCTTACTTTCATTCAGAGCAATTTTAAGCAAAAATCCAGCGAATTCAAACAACATTAAATCTACCAACTGTGTCCAGGCTTTAAGCCCTCATTAAATCCTGAGCTTGCTATGTCCAGACCTTATAGTATCATGAGAGCATCTGTTTCCTCTCTGAATTTGGTACTTTGGTTCATTGGTTCATTTTTTTTGCCAATATATCTTCTTAATGTCTTTTACAGTTTATGATGAGACCTATGCCATGGGTTTTTTAATAAGCAGTTCGCGACACCATTGGTTGGCTCATGAACAACTTCAAAAACACGCAGCAAATGCGTATCCATTCATTCTAAAAATCATGTAAAATAGGGAACATGGTAGGCAGGTTAAGTAATATTCTGAAAAGTATCTTATTTTTACACAATATTACAAAGGTGCATTTTGGCCCACAAATGTAGATTTGTGTGGCACTCGGATAAATATAAATGAAAACCACTATCTATGCCTTCCTTTGTGTATCAAACGTACTGTATTACCTTTCAGATGAGCCTCTTGTGTTAGTTGTAGTCATCTGAGTTGAGGATTTTCAACTTGTGAGAAGATACCACCTCCTCTAGATCAGATATTTCATAGATTTGGCCACAACTAGTAATCCATATAAGCATTGTGCTTGCTGATTTTAGATGCAAGATTTTGCCTTGACTTCTTAGTTATACATTTTGAACTTCAACTTGAACATTTCTTTCTGGCAAAGATTTTATTCTCCATGGATTCAAAATTCAATAAATGCCAACATTGCACTCTCCCTTCTGCCTTCCGTGTACTAGTAAATGATTGATCCTTGTGTCATATCAGTAAGCACAAATATCATTATAAGTTGAATGCCTTAAATCAATAGTGATGACCACAATGTTCTGTTAGAGGATATGCCAACTCTGTAAAAACTAATGACCAAAATACAAGCACAAGTCGAGAAACACTGATGATTGATACGATGGCAGTTGTCCAAATAATTGTTAGTGTTACGTGCAATACATTCCAAATGTTTAAGAATTTCGCGAGATCTCGTAACATTTTCAGCAATGCTAATTTACTTCTCTGCAATAATGTTTCTGGGTATATGCCAGCTGTGTCATCTTTCACAACTACAGCAAGAGGTTATTTTCAATATGATCTAAACCTAACAAGCATTAACTCCTGTAAACGACATTTGATTATTTTAAGGAAGTGAAGGCAGTTTTATTCCAGCTAATAAGCGTAAAAACAATGCATTTAGACAACAGAAACTGACAAGGAGATATATATTTTATAACCCACCGGGTCTGATACAGCCAAGATGGCTTGTTACGTACAAATTTGGCCACTATTCGTTGGAACACTTACCCTCAATTTTGGCATGTTGAAAACAAATTCAAGATTTATTTGTAAGGAAAACATATGTATATTGTTGTGTTTGTCTGTTTCCCTACTTCAAACACCCTCCAGCCCCTCTAATGTTGGATCAGTGGCATAGCTGAAAGCAAACTGTCCCCACAGGAATTTTCGTAGGGGAAATGGAGACAATTAAGGGTTAAAAATCAAATAGGGGGTCAAAAAGGAGGAGGAAGAGAAGGTAAAAGATGAAGGTGACACCAAGACCAGTACAATTAGGAATACATATAAAGATCACATTTGCAAAAATTGGTCTATATACCTTTTACGAGGCGCACAAGTAAAAAAATTAAAACACTTTTGAATGTGCGAGCGATCCAAAAGTGGGGACGATCACAATTAATTTGTCGCCCATCGTAGTGACAAGGCTGGCTATAATGCCCCTTATATGTTGGACATATGAACTTTCAAGCAACTTGATACTTTTTTTCAATTAACTGGTTTACCAACAACGATCTCACTGCCACTGCCAGCAAGACTAAACTTATGGGCATTTCCACAAGAAACCATTTCTCCCAACGTCCTGTCCTCAGCATGAATAACCAATCATTGAAAAGTTTCCTCTGTCCAAATTCCTTGGTATTCAACAGGTCTCTGAAATTAATCTGGAATGTGCACGTGGACTATATCGGCAAGAAGCCAGAAGAACATAGCGATATCCATAGGCTTTTAACACGCCTTCCCTACCACACGCCGTTTTCTGTACCTTGCATGTTCAAGCCCTCCTTGAGTACGGCAGTATCACTTGGCAATCTTTAAACATCACACTTACCAACAGGTTGGAATCTACTCATCGATTTGCCTGCAGAAGTCCTTCTCAGTCTTTGAATCTCTCCCATGAGATCTCCTTGCTTCCAATCTTCTTCCCTTATCTAACGCCGTGCCGTTGCCCTGGTCCTGTGCCATCTCTTCAAGATTCTTAACCACCTTTGCTCTTCTCCTAATCCCTTCAAGTCGCATCCTAGACCTACCCTTTGCCCATCTCATAGACGCTCCTCTTGATCCACCCTTCCGCCGGCTCTCGCTTTCCAAAAGTCTTTTTGATGCTTTGCTCCCACATTATGGCACTACCTGCCCGAGGATGTTGTCAAGAGCACCTCCCTAAAAGCCTTTAAAGCCGCTGTTAGCCTCCACATCTTGTATCTTAGGTCTTAGGTTTTTTTTTTTTTATTTTCTCCATTTCGTCTGTCCCTTTTATTTGTTTGATTTCCATCCGCCATTCCTTTTCACTTTTGGTTTTATGGCTGCCTCTTATTTTTGTGTTTTTTTTATGGGCATCCCTTTAATTAGTGCTATGTCACTATTGGGCTTGTCCTGGCTATAAAGCCAATTGTTATAAATCAACTCAATAAAATAGCAAATTTCCCACCAATTTTGACCCAAGATTGCTGATAACACCCAAACAATTTGGGCGGGCTCATAAAGGTCAGTGGGTGTTGCTACCAATTTGAGCATCACAATCATGGTATTGCCACCAAATGGAGCT